>CALYDF020001665.1:0-106526 GCA_944474145.2 Dicrocoelium dendriticum
TTGAGGTTTGTCGAAGAGGTGGCACTTAACCGGTATCTCCCTATCCTTTGTGTACAAAATACAATCAACAGTATCCCTGAAGCTTTCTTGAGGTTCATGACCCTAAGATCAAGCTCGTTGATCCTTTATTCTTACGTCTATACAATTTTGGTTTGTGATCAGATTCAAATCTTCCATTTTTCTGTCACGTGATTCATACTTATTTTGTTAGTATGTATCACAGCTGGACTCTAACCGCAAGTACGTATTTCAACTAGTAGCGAATAAGCAAGAAGACGCGTCAGGCTGGCGCACAGTATACTGATTACTTCACGGTTTACATGTGAACACGGAATGTTAGGGTGTGTCCTTGAGTGCGTGTGTGCGTGCTTATCTACGTGTGTGTGTAGGGCCAATCAGGTTCACAGTCATAGTGAGCGATCATTGGTTGAACACGTAACAGTATGGAAGTGAGCAGATAACAGGAAATCGTTCAATTTCGCAATACCATTCTTCTCGCTGTACTATTTAGAATTGTAACGGGAATTCAGAGCTTTAAAAATGACTCCTTTTGCTTAAGTGGAAATTTACTCGCCTTTTAAAATGACAAACTGTAGTTACACAGACGTTGGTTGCCTCCTGACACTCGCAAATGCACGGTAATTATACGCTATCAGACTCCGCCCGTTTGCACTGCAATGAGAATAATGCTGGCACCACAATCTATTTCGCAAGGTCAGCTGTGCTAACAGAAGAAAATTAGACAAAGTCATTCAGTGCGCGTACGTCGATATTTTAGCAAATGGCAACCGATATATCCCTAGCATCGCAAATTTGCTTGTGGCAGGTTGTACTTTTGTTTTAGGAAAACATAGGCAATATTGGTAGAATTAGTGGAAGGCGTGCAATGCATGGAACGGGTTTCTAAACGTGATAACAAGGTTTTATATGCACTGCTGTATTATCGAATCATTATAATATATAGTTTGGGCAAAGCTAAATTTAGAACCTTGATGCACATTACTTCAATTGTTGCAGTAATCATCATGAACGCATTTTAATGAAGAGCTGATGCATGAAAGTGCATTTGTTGTTTGTAATGTGGTTGCAGAATTTCAAGCAGTCATTTGTATTTAACCATGGAAAAATTGATCGTATGAGCATTCAGTTAGGACACATGTGCACACGAGTGATGAAACCAATAAACAACACGTATTTCGCACATATGACAAATATGATCTACTCTATCGGATCCCGTTTTTTTACCTCACCGTAGCAAGGCGACATTGCCAAGAGCGTGCTTAAATTTTACTGTGGATTATGGTCGGATTTGAAACCAAATTGTAATTTAAAGCACGTAATGTAGGGTGGCAGAAGACATTGATGGCCCGAAGTATAGGAAGAGCAGGAAAACGGGGCGGATGATTTAGGAACGGACGCAATGAGGAAGGGAAGCCAAAGCCACGCAGGCCTGACGGAATGAGACGAGATCGTGTTCTGAGCGTTTTCCGTTAGTGAGTCTGATACAGGCGTGACGGAGAGTGCATTCATCACGAAAGCAAGAAGTTAAAAAATGCGCCATCCTTGCAGCATCCTGGACTGTTCCCAAGCAGTGTGATGAACTACGATCAAGCAAATTACGCGCTATTGGTGGACTTCGGGCCGATCATATGGAGATGCGTAGAAACAGAGATATGGGAAGCTTTAGGCAGGGAAATGTTCATCACGAATTGTCAAAGGAGACGTCGGGAGCGGAAGCTAGCAGAGGTGGTGGGATCCTTATTAATTTACGCAATCGTGTGGAGTGGTATTGCACGAGATAGCGCCATCGCCGCATCGTTCTTGCTAGAATATGTCGAAGGTGGGAGAAGAGGATATGATTATTTTAAGTGGAGTATGATCCTGGGACATTGAAGCACAGTGCGCTCAGTATAGGTTGCTGCCCGTTTGCAGCTTTCGACATGTCACAGTTAGTGAGTGTTGTGTTCGGAGATGCATCACAGTAATCCAGTGGAGCCTGCTCTGTATCCCGACCCTGAGCGGCGCTGCGTTACTTTTACATGACAGACATATGTAGAAGCAGCCACAATACAACTTCTACCATTATCGGCTTGCAAATTGGTTTATATTCAGTCTGGAGATTAGAAAAAGATTTACATATTGTTACTTTGATGGAAATAAGAACCGCAGTAGTCGAATGTAAGCCGAGTATGATAGTGTAACACCAGTTGCTCTTGGGATATTTATGTCGAAATGCAACGGTTTTCCAACTGTTCTATTCATCCTGGTAGTTTCCGTTAATGTATAGTACTTGTTTGAAAATCCATGTTGCTTACTCCAAATGTGCTGAAGTTTCTAGTCAATATTTCATTAAAATTGGCTGGCAGCTTTTCATCCTTCTTAGATAAAATGTGGACGCGTGTTTCAGATGGACATACTAAATTCCACACAGAAGAAGAGAGAATCTGATTTCTTTATCAACTTTTCCTTAATGGATTTCAATTGAAGCAATTTCGCATGGAACATTGTGCGACAGTTTTAGCGCTGAGTCCCCCCTTTGAAAAATTTTGCAAATGCATCACGTGGGTCTTTAGTCTGAGGCACGCTGGCTATCGCTTGCAATGACGAAAGTTACGTACCATTACAATGACGAAGCTTTGGATAATGGCAGCTTTTTCTTCTATTGACGACATAGTCACGCAGCTGTTTTCAATATTTCGTCACTCTTTTGTAACATATTTTAGTCCGGGTCACGCTAGACTTTTTAGTACCTGTGAGGCGATTGTTGCGATGGTTTGGAAAATAAGATAGGTGGTTCCACTTATGCCTCACCCAAGACGATCAAATATAGATACTGTGGAAAGTTCCTTGTGTATAAACGGAAATAAACTCTGGCTGTTCCACACAATATCAGAATTGAACTTATTGGTGTTTGTTCGAACGTCCTTAACATGTTCTACCTTGTGTAATTAAACAATATATCTGATGGTTGTATTCATGTAATATTGATCTAATAAATTTTGGAAGTTACAAGGAGGTTAAAATTATGGTACGCTGGTAGTGTTTAGGAGAATATTTTATCACAAGCCAGAGCAGGTATAAGCAAGACTAAGAAGTATAGCGGTTTGTGACCGAGGAAAACCGAGAAATCAAGCTTACACAAATGCGCAACAACCCCAGATATCAATTAACGGATTCCGTGTTATAATTTTTCTAATATCTATTAGGTATTTGTACAACAGGTACCTTTGGAATCTACGTTAACATTACGTTTTGTCATGCAGGAAGCATAATGCCCGATTTGTATGCCTGTATTAAGCTGTAAAAGTGCATTACACGTTAATGTTTTTGAATGATGATTGTTAAATGGTGGTCGCATAATTGCCAGTAGGATTCCAACATAACGGTGGAAAATATGGTTAGTCAAACATTCATGTAGAGCAAATGTGCGCACCCTAGCTAAGAACAGCAAAACTCAGGATCCCTTACCTAAAATAAATAAGATCGCAACCATGGTATCCCGTTTTTACACATAACCATGGCAGTGACAATTTCAGGCGTGTAACAAATAATGACCAATGGATTCATGTCAGCCGTTTGAAGGAAATTGTTATTTGTATCAAATATGTTTATTGTGGAGAGGTGATATGGCGAAAAATACCTTTGCATTTACATGTATGCATTACAAATTACATTGTGTCTTTCGCATATTGCGCATTTGGCCATCCAATTCACGATATGCATGTACAAATCATGTTTTTGAAATGTAGTTGCTTTGAGATAGTTTGATAAATAGCGGAGAATGAACAACACTATAACTGAACAAATTTGTACATCAACTTTTATGTGTTTCTCAATTTAGCTTATTGAAAGAAAAACGGATGATCGATGCTTTGCAATGAGAGGAGCTAAGCTAATCGGAAGCATTCGGTCACATTTGTCGTTTCATTTAATGTTAGTAAAAGCAAATTCTTTGACGCGAAGGACAGGGAACATTGATTTCTCGCGATTACAATGTAGGTTCTTAAATGTTACGCATATTTGTTTAGATAAATCCTAAAAAGTTATAAAACTAATGGACTGAAGATTTAAGCGTCTTCGGGATTGTGTGGTCGAAGGCAAATAATTAATTAGGAATATGTGATACAATGATTGACCAATGGAGAACGGTGAATATACTTACCAAAGTCGACGAAAGCCAAATTTCTCGCTACGATGTGCTTGTTCGAATTTGTCAACTGCTTTTGACCAACGATCAACTTATTCACGTTAGTATTCCTTTACATGCATGAGTTACGAGCATTTTCTCATCGGCCACAATTACTTCATGGAGGCGGTTAGTAACTAGCTGAAATCACAATTGCACGATAAACCTGACTTAGCATTCACTCAAGCAGTATTCATATATAGGTGAAATCTTCGCCCACCCAATTCCCAGATCTACTTAAAACTACAACTGTTTTCTTCCCCACTACACGTACTACCTAGACGACGTGGTAGAAAAGGCTTTCCGCTGGTTTTGCGAAAGTTGTGCAGGAGGTTTAGCAAAGTAACATCCATCCATACCGAACGTTTTGTAAAGCAAACTGAACCCCTTGTAAATCAAACTGGTTACCATAAATCTAAGGTAGCAAATCAGAAATTTGTTAACAAGGAATACGAAGAAATGCAAATGGACCATATTCAAACCATGTTGCGGGATGAACAGTGCACCCCGAATTGTTAAACACTTTGCATCAGCGCCAGCTCTTCTCCTAATCATGAGCATCTTTACCTTTCATCCAACACTGTGATCAAGCTTTACTCTGTCATTAAATCGGCATTCGTGTATTGTGTTTGTGGGAATCCGGGCAGTTGCGCGAGTAGTAGGAAAATCATGACCCAAAAGTTTTGGCCAAGCCAACTCCTGCAAGTACCGAGAAAAATTAAGCGAAGAACAACAAGAAGACGCACCTCCAAGGCAACGTCGGTGCGAGCGAATGTTATTGATCAAAAATGAGGTCATTACTAGGCTTTATTGGTCAATACATAATTACCAATAAAGTAGACGAAGTCACTAGGAGAACGGCGGAAACCAAGTTTGACCACAAGTGTGAAGATTTTTATTTCTCAACGCAAATGTGTAGAAAAACAGTGAGAAGCTGACTTCCGCTGTCTTACAGCGCATTGACAAAACCGTAGAATGATACCCGGTGATAACTTTGGTGCAAATACAACAGTGATTGAAAGAGAAATCGATAACATTTTCCGTACCTGATGTATTCAACACCTTCGGAAGTTTAAAGATTGCATTCCAGTAGGGCCACTACTAGCTAGACCGCATCAACAGAGTCATGCACATTACAAGCTTATAGGCTTACACTTTCAACTTCTTGCCAAATGCGCCGCACGACCATGAGATATAGATTTTCATAGAAGGGGATAGTGTGATATAGAAGCAAGCATATTTATATCGAAAGAATTCCTACACAGAACAAACATCAATCCACCACAGCAACCATCCACTAAGCCACAATAAATGCTGCAACCTAAGCCCCTTCAGTAAGGCCGAAACACGCTGTAGCACAACATGATTGAGGACAAAATAAGCGAAACATTATACTAACCATTGTAAAACTAAGGGTATCTAAGAAATTTCTTCAGAAGCCTGACAAAAACAGCAAGTAAAATTGTCAAGACGGGTTGTGCTTTCTTACAGTACGAACCTGTCTGAAATAACACCGAGATTACTATGACTGCATGGAATATTCTAGCCGAAAAACCATATGGTTTATTGAGATGATTGCTCTCTAAAACAATTAAAATGCAAACATAACAAACACAATGGTAATTTACAAGGTCGACTGCAAACAATGGAAAACACTACGTCGGACAAAAGGAATGCAAAATTTCAACATGGATAAATAAACACAGTATGTCTATATACGGAAAGGGCGCAGATCAACCGGTTTCCATGCAATAATATTAGGAGAGCCACCTCTTCGTTGTAGAGAACGTAAAACTCCAAGCTCATGGAAAGTTGAGGCAAAATACAGATTTCTTAGAAACATGGAATTTCACAAGCAAACCAGTCAACCAACGAGTTTAACTAGATATTACAGGGTGGCGCAAGAAATCTCATACCAATGCTTTTCTTGATTTCGCATAGACGTGATGTTGAAAACTCGTATTCGTATAATTCGGTTTATGGAAAATTCGATAGATGTCAAGCAAAGTTAATATGGAATATTTTCTTGTAGCCAAACGCACATGGCGCATGAAAGCAGATTGAGGGTTGAACAGAAGGTGAACGTTGTAATGATTTGTTTACAAATACGAGGAATTTTGTAGCACATTTCCTAACTAATTGGTTCCAGGTAAACATAATATTCAGATATTGTGTCGGCAATTTGAAAAAGCTGGCAGTGTTGTGGAGAAAACCCGACGGCACAGACCAAAATGAAGCACCGCTGAAAACTTGGAAGGATTTCGCGTAGCTTTGACAAGAATTCCTAGAAAAGCAACAAGTAGGACGGCTGCTGACTTCTGAACATTTCATCAGTCCTTACAAAGGACTGTGTACTCTTATCTTTGTTCGCTCCCTTAGATTATATTCGATATTTTATTCCAACACTTGACAAATATACACGTGGCAGTGCCACAACACATAGTTAAAAACTGCACCAACAAAAAGAGGAAAACATTTAGACAGTGGAAGGTAATGGAAGGTTTACGAGGTTATTATTTTGTGCGGGCAAAGATCATCCTGGTCTTCTAGGCGGAGGAAGTGATTTGACTTAACGGTCTCCACCCCAAAATCTTTGGTCATATATTCTTGACCCGCAAGACAGCGCGGAGGTTATCGGAGACCGTTGACATCCGTGTAGCCTATTGGCCTTCTTTGTGTTTGGTAGCAGTCCACAGAGAAGCCCAAGGCCAACAGGGTTGAGCATCCGTTCTACGTTAGCTACTTCTGGTTACAGAATTGCGTGATCAGTGACCCTATAGCATTTCACACTGGCTTGGACACAGCGCCTTAACAACTATTGTGGTATTTGCTGGAGAACTAGGTGACCAGCCCTGAACTCTCCACGACCTGAGACTCTGCCGCTGATTGTTCGTGACTGCTTTCTCATCTCGCCTGCAAGGCAAACGAGAGTTGTCCGCAGTTACCACCAGAAGGATGGAATTTTTGCAATCCCCAACCTGGCGACGCGCCAGGTAGCGTATAGAAAATTCACGGGCTTTCCATTGGAAGATAGCATTTGTCCATAAATTAACAGAGTGAACAACATCGAAGACACCAGTTCGCTTCATGTTTAGTGTAAGAGGATCACATTCCTTACAACGCGCGGTTTAAATGTTGTAAGGAATAAGCAAACTGTTCATTATAGCAAGTGAATATGGTCACATTCTGCACAAAGTGGAAATTATGAAAGAACGGTCCGTTTATGGGCCCTAATTTCCTCCCAAGTGATCACTAACTCTATTTCTTTGATGAGACGGTAAGCGAAATCAGTATAAGGACATGTTGGAAAGCAGAGTTATTCTAGCATTGACAACTGGTCTTCAATTGCAATCTTAATGGTTCATGCAAGATCGTGCCCGCCTACACACTGCAAACATTGTTCTTGATTACCTACATGACATGTTGCATAGGCGGGTAACCTCATATCAGTTTCCCCAGCGTCAACAATGTGGGTGACAGTGGCCTCCGCATAGCCCTGACATCAATCCATGTGATTTCTTATTGCGGGGATACTTGAAAGATATAATCGCAAGGAAATCTGCAAGTGCAGCTCAACTCAGGGAACTCAGCTTGCAGTTGTGCCGTCCAGTTTCAGAAGCTTTTTGAAGAAAGCGTTCGACCGACGTAAATGTTCGCTTACAAGAAATTGTGAGACAAAAATTTATCACATTGCACGCGTGCTACATTGAAATACTTTCCCATGCTCTAACAAGTAATTCTGCAATAACATTTTAAAATTGTGATGATAAATACATGTGTAAGGAAGAGAATAAATGGTAGAACATTTCGCATGCCACCCTATACATAAGCCGCACTACCGAGTAAATTTCGACTTAGTCCACAAAATCTAATGGAACCTAACACCGGACCAATACATCAAACAACGAATTCGACCGCAAAGGCACGCGATTTTACGCCACCGAGTAGGAATTAAAAAGATCAATTTCGATGATCATGTGTCTGCCGAACGATCCAAACACGGACTGAGGGCTCATCCTCTTAAAAGATCGATCATCCCCACTCACTTACATGTAATACCGCTCCGCTAGACACCCAACCTGATGTCATCTTAAGTGGTAACCAAACGTTAACAGTCAAAATTTCGATCTCAGCGAACAGTCTGAGCATCAGACTATAGAATGAATTCAACCTCTATCTGCAGCAGACAAATACTCGCTCCAGAATTGGGATACACACGAGCCTCTTATTGCTCATGGTCAAAAGCTGTATGTTAACGCTCAATGTAGCGACGATGTGTTAGTAAAGGTTGATATTTCAGTGTTGAGTTTATTTCGTACACAATTATCGTCTCTTAGTTGTCAACATATAAGTACATGTAAATTGCACCGACATGTAGTTGCCATGTTCCAGTAGCTGACCGTTGCAGGGGATTTCGAAAACTGTCCTGACAAATATTCCGTCCAACACACCATTGATCTCTCTGTTACACATAACCCTGACGCAGAAATCTGTTATTCACCTAAGTCAAATAAATTTGCTTTATAACATATAGTTACATGCATTTCATGCAAATTCATGTTTCTGCGCTTTTACTTTCATTTCAACGGCTTCCTGAAGTAAACAAGGGTCAGCGACTTGGTAAAAATGGAGAAATCTGGGCAGTATGCAGTGATCAACTGTCATTATTGCAATAAAATGTCGCCATCTGAAATCCACCAAGAGATTCTCAATACTTTACCTGACAGTGACCCTTCATGTGCAACAATTAAATGTTGGATGCAATAATTTAAGCGCTGCAGGGAGAGTATTGAAAATGAATCCAATTAAGATAGACAGTAGCCGCTTGCACTAAAGAAAATCGTGAATTAGCAGTGGATATGTAACGCAAGATCGCTGAGTAACAGCTCATCAGGTAGCATAGAGGTAGGGAATCACACAGGGGAATACATATAATATTCTGGAGAAGGCGTTATGCTACCCAAATTAGCCCAAGAATGGTGCCACCTATCCTGAGCGCTAAGCAAGCATTGTCAAAGTAAACTTTGAAATATTTGAAGCAGATGATGCTAATTTTCTTGCACAATTAAACACTGGGGATGAGTGTACTGTCCTTTACATCCAAACAGGAAACTAAAAACAATCCAAGCCATGGAAGCTTGCATCAACTCCTACGCCAATGAAAGCCAAGGTTAAGCCGTCAGCTGGCATATTATGCATAAATATTTGGATTCCTGATGCATGGTGATGACTGGTATTCTTGAAAATGTTCATGCCATGGCCAGAAAGTATAAATATGTGCTTCTGAAACCTCTCAGAAAATATTTCGATAAAGCAGGCCAGAAATGCTAATAAGAGTATTCATTGTCAACTTTCACAAAGCATTAGCCCACATTACTTTGATTGCACAGAAAACAGTCTAGGCCTGAGGCTACCAGCTTATTCTTCACCCACCCTATTCACCAGAACTGGCATCTTCTGACATCTCCCTATTTCTAAAATAGAAGAAAAGCCTTAGCTGGCTAACTTTCTCTAGACAACAGTGACTTCATTGAAGCAGTAGAATATCTTTTAGAGGCAAAATCATACGTTATTTTCTGCTTCGTATGAGCACCTCAGATATGTAGCTGATAAGGGTGAATATGTTAAAAAGGAAATAAAAATTATTTTGCTGTTTTGTTAAGTTGCGGCTAAAAACATTTCCCTCACCGTACCTTTGCACATATGAGTGCCACTCACATCAAATTTAAATAATGCTGCGCGTCTGCCCCCTAGAATTCTTCACTGTCATCGCGGAAACATATATCAAATATATGGACATTAAGGTTGTAGGATTCATATTTCCCTGGTTAGTTGACCTATATCAGTTGCACTTTTCTACCATGCTGTTTCAAGTTGGAAGCATGCAAGCCTTCCTTGTTAAGAAAATTAGTGGATATTCGATGTTCAATAAACGCAACCACTCTCAGTACTTTTTGCGAAACTGGCCGAATACAAATGACACGTGCTCCATACCATTGATCGGATGTAATTGCTCATCGCGTGCTCTAAAGAAAGTAAGGAATGACGCCTATGTGAAAAATGTTTACTAGTTACTGACTATCGATGATTGAAATACAGACCAGGTGGTTTTCCTCCTTTAAGTACAAGCTGCTAAACATCGGTAGTTCGAACTTTGTAGAATATAGGATAACCTGTATATATTGATGTATATTTAAGAGGGTACTTTAGTTATAAATAACAACGTCGGCCTTTATAAAAATAAATATTGCTGTTGTAATGAATAATAAATCCGCAGGAGGATATAGCAGCTAATTTGGATGGAGAAACTAAACATGGTGTTGCGTGTGGATTTAGAACTTAAACTATGTAACCCTAAAGAAATATGTGCAAAGATGCTAAAGGAATAACTATATGCATATTGTTATTTGTTAACATTCATTTCTCTACTAGTTTACAAACTGCCCACATATTCATATAAAACATATATGACATATTCCAAATTGGAACGCACAAATGTCGCAAGTCTTTGTCGGTGCGCATTCCATCTCTGAATTTAACAGTAAAGAAAAATCTATCCACAATGCTTATAGATTCCGCAGCGGCAGTGTTTCCAATCTGTGTTTCGGCAGACTTTTCCAAAATTTCACCGGTCACCGTCCGAAGGACTGAGTTGTGGAGCCCAATTCATATCCGCGACCACGAGCTTAAACTGATCTCCGCATGTGCCGCAGAGTATGCATCTGCGTAGCAGTGGCCTCCATATGGGAAACTCAGCAAAAGGCAGAAATGTACAAATGTGGCCTACTTCTATCCAAAGACAGAACACTGTACACAGTTCCAATACCTCGCATTGTTCTTTATGCGGCTAATTACGCAAACGGAATATAGGCCTGGTAGCCACGTACCGAGACTCTCCCCGTATGATCGGACAGTAGGTGAACGAGCTCTATTCTGTCCCTGTCCTTATAATGGAGAATAAAAATGCATTAAACCTTTTCCGACAAGATGCAGAAGCTGCGTTTAAGCAGCCAAATAAAGTCCTTGTTTTCGCTTTTCTCCAAGGACTTCAAATCGAAGCGTAAGGGTACGCGTCATTACCTTCAGTAGGTGCGGTACAGTGTAGTTGATCGTCAAGAGTAAAGGTTAGGTAGATGCCATACTACTTCATATTGATTAATACCGAAATGGGTGCATTCACTAGCAGGACAACTTCCGCAGTGCACAAGGAGAGACTGTATAATACTTACTTAAATAGTCCGCAGTAATCTTGGTTGTAATCACTCTTCATATCGGTAGCACGTCTGCAAAATAGGCACGTTGTGACCAAAGAAACTGGGGTAGATCCATGATATTGTTCAAAAATAATGTAGGCTCCATCATCGTGCGTTGGAATGCACTTCTTATAGAGGAGTATAATTGGACCAGATGGTCGTCGACCTCTATTCTCCGCAACCAACCAACGCGAAACTCATGAATACAATGAGCAAATGAGCAAATAACACCAAGCCCTCCTAGCCTGTTGACTAGCAATTCATGGTTTTCCATGTCAAACGTTTTGCAAGTTGAGCAGATATAGATCATTTCTACATACCTCCCTTGGTTTATTACCTGCATCCGTTCATGCCTTGTATTCAGTAGCTTGGTAATACTTGAAGGATCTGGTATGAAAATATGTCTTGCGTACACAAGAATAATAAACAAGCTGGACAGCTGTAGAAAACCAGCTTCAAGGAAGTTCTCAGCTAATTGTCCCAAAATGCGCGTCCGAAATTGTTGAGCTTAGTTTGAGCCTTGTGTCTGGATTGAACCACGCAATCAAAGTTGTAGTTACGCCTATCCTAAAAGTTACTCTCACAATTCGTCTTTAATTGCAAAGTATGCTGGTTTTAACGAGTTCGCAACAGTGTTAACCAATGGGCATTTTCGATCGACCGGCAACTAAAAATTGGACTGTGCCTATTCGCACAAGTCAGTCACTCTATGTGAGATAATGGCCGTTAGTAGCTTAAATAATAGCTGTTGGGGTGTATCAAACCTATTGCGTTTCCGCCGTGGAGTCAGCTAGCTGAGGTGTTTTTCCCGATAGCTATTAGATGGCCGTGGATACTCGAAGCACACTATTGGCAGCTGCATTTTGGAATTGAGAATGGTGTAGTAGATTGGCTTCAGCGGCTCCAGGATCTCATCGCATTATGTGTATATTATTATCGCCAATTCTAGACATGCTGGAATTGAACGAGTGCTTATACGTATCGGTAGCTGTTTGCATAGTGCTTCCCCAGTTTCAAGTACTAACTTCATCAAACTTAACTTAAGCCTAATAATATCCGGTGATAAGTTAGACACCAGGTCAGCATGTACGTGATCATTTAAAATCTACTACGGGCAGAAAATGTCAAGGAATAATTCAGCTACCAACCAACCAACCAACCAAGCAAGTAAACAGCGGTTCAAGGGACTACGATAAACTGCACCTACGTACCTGAGTTTTAGTGAGCACCACATCAGCTCACACGGGTTATCATCACTTCGGTAGGTGCACACAAGTCTTCTACAATGAGAAGGAAAAGTGTAGAGAAAGCCGACACCGCCGGTACTTTTATCACATGCTAGCAGAATTAGGAGTATCGACAAAACACAAATTCCTGGTTGGTTATCATAGCATGCAACCGCATTTCTACAATTCTCTCTAAATTAGGTCGCTCAGGGACAATAAGCGGCCCAGCTCATCATGCTTTTTCATAAGAATGTATGGCGTCATGTGGTTGGTCACAGTGACAGGCAAATCCGAAACCGGATGCAGCCAAGCATGTTTGTAATTCAAGATGTAAGTCGCAGTAGTAACTAATGGGCTTGTCTGAAGAATAAGTGACCGATATGTTCGAATTCGTGTTCTCGTTGTAACCAGCTGAATGTTTACCATGTTTATTTTAAGTTATGCCACAATATTTGGCAGATTCAGTTTGGCAACGTTTGCAAAACTTTTATCGATAAGGCTGGATCCATGTCAGAGAGTATTTGCGCCTTCTTGCCCCTTGGCACACTCAGCCGGGACAGTGCTAGTTTCAGTTTGACTTCGTCGGCGAAATTGTATCGAATAGGTCGGCTCCTGTCAGCATGTATTCATCGAGGCTGATTATAAGCTTCATCTTTACTCCGTCTACACTCAAAGTGATAATCTTTTAGACGAAACGTGCAAAACTCATCATCCTAATTACAATGTGCCTGAGGATTTGGATCGGCGGAATAAAAAGCGAGAAGGACCATATTTTATGGCAGATTTATGACAGAGCTATGACTTCCAACCTGCACTGCATTCGCTTTAATTTGCTCTGCAGTGAGAAGGCTCTCTTCGTATTACTTCTGCTATCGTTTGGTTGCCAGGGGTTCTCAACCATCGATAGGTTCGGCTGGCCACAGTGACAGGCAAATCCGAAACCGGATGCCGCCAACCATGTATGTATGTGTGCCCCATTCTGAGGCTGATGTTGCATTCTTGATGCTTCTTCACTGCCGTTGTTCTAAACCAATGTACACTTAATCTTGGTCTCTTTAAGCTGTATAAATTTCATTCCACTTTATTTGGTTTGTTTTGTCTATCTGAATAATCTTCCATTAGCTGGCCACGTTGCTTTCGTTAATTGCGCTTACCTTCGGTAACATTGTTGCGTTTGTAGCATTTTTGAGTTACTTGTGGACATTTTTTCCTAATCGCAGATTCATTGCTAACCAACTGAATTTATATGCTAATTTAGCGAAGAGGTATGCCACGGCATCTGTATGCATTATTGGATTTATTTTATTTCATTTTGTCGTTTCAAGTGATTGGCTGTTGCTTGATATCCCCGGTGTGGCTGCGCTTGATGTGCATGTTGACAAGGTTCCTACCTGACTATTACCCGCCACCTCGTCCATCTGGCTCCAGGAGACAGCTGGTCGTTTCTGGAGGGGACGATGTGCATTAGCCTTGTGGTCGTGCTAGACTCGAAGAGTGGTTCCATGCACTCAGTGTGTAGCGGACTACGGTCCAGCCACCGCCTTGTGTGTGGTTGGTTTCCCAAATACAGCGTGCTTATGTTTGCCTGTGAAGGAGTGTGGGCCGGCTCCGTTGATGAAACGTGACTCCCATCCACATGCCTCCCGGTATTATTCCTTCGGGTTTACATTGGATATGGGGTGTGTGGTTGGAGCTGTGAGTGGTGCAGCGCAAGCCATCCATGGTCCCTCTGTAGGTGCAGACGTCCCGTGGCTGGCCACAGTGACAGTTAAATCGGAAACCGGATGCCGCCAACCAAACTCAACAATCTTGCAACTAGATGCAGAGGGTGCTGGTTATCTACTGCATTTTAAAGTAAATTTTCAGCTGATTGTTTTTAGAAATATCTTGGTAGCACCTAGCATGATAATCAACCCGTATTTCACTTACTATATATCATCATCGGTTACCTTTAAGAAACTTACAATTATACAACAGCTGTCTACTTTACAAAAGCAAGTCATAAGATCAAGTGAGACAATTTAAATGTTTATATTCTATTCATCTCACGTAGGTTACTAATTCCCATGCGGGACCTTGCGGGTCTCGATAAAGTGTCGAGCTGTGAATATGATTGAACCCGTCAGGAAGATGTCATAATAAATTGCCTCTTCAGCCTTATTTGATCAGCACTGGTAAGTTTAATGTAAGTGCTACTTTAGAAAGGAATAAAAGCAGACTTTCACTAGTTTACGTATTTAAGAGACTTTCGCTTATTAAATAAATAACCATCCAACTCTTTTAACAATTGCTGTTATTGAGCCAAATTTATGATCTAGTGGTATGCGGGTTTTGAGCTGTTTTCCGAGCTGAGTGATTAATGTGCAGACGTTTCGTTGCTTGACTAGGCAACGTACAGTTTGGCATATTCAAATGAAAACGTAACATGTAAGTTTCTGATAGCCATCAAAGTTTTAAGAAAGTAAAGGGCACGGTGGCTTTGTGTTTGATTCTCCAAGCAGTGGGAGCTAACTCAAGATGTAAACGAAAATCCATTTGAGGTAATTGGCCTACTACTTGTGCACATTAACGTTATGAATCTTACTCATTTTACCATACCAAACGAAACTAAATTAATACGATATCCATGAACTTTAGTTTCACAAACTTAATCGCATCGATAAACGTAAATTTCGAAGCCAGCGTAGTTTTCCACATACCATCGATACGCTGACTCGTAGAATGTGGATGGTGAATTCGCGAGTTTCCGGCTTTCCAAGTGTATTGTTTACTCAGGTGGTGCCTAATAATTTTTCCTCTAGGAATTCTTTAGCTTGACGGATTGAGTTAATCTTTGCCTGTGAAACATTATTTATTCTCTCTCCACTCCCAATTCGGTCTTCCATTCGTCACATAAATGGATCAGCTAACTAGCTGGCAGAGTGCAGGTTTCCAGTTTCTGGGACGATGGCTTCACGTCTCAGTACACAAATGACGCCTGATATCCTTCACTCGATTCGCTCGAATATGCTAACGCAGCGAAACCGGTTACTGGGCTTCATTTTTGGCAATCCTGCAAGCTGTTGAGTGCATTTAACTTATCCGTGTGTCTGCTTTAATAGCTGCACTAGCGGCAACTTGAACGGCCAACTGATCCATTTTAATAAGCGTAATTTTCTAGAATTTTAGAAATACAATTCCTCATACTTTTGCAAATATTTCTATGAAGCGCACGTAGAAGCGTTTGGTTTATAAATAAGGAAATTGCTTTAAAACGGATGCAACACATTAAATAATTGCCAGAATCCGACTGCCCATACACAGGTTTTGCAAATATGTATTGCCGCCATTGTGGAGAAATATATTAATCTGATTCGACAATCTCACATCTGATTTTCAACCTAGGGTGCCATAATGTACCAGGTTCAAGTGGCTCTTCAATTAGTATTCGCTCAAAAGTTTAGTTGACAGCTACAAGCCATTTTTGTAAGGAATGCTGACAAAGTTCTCTTGATGCCAATGACTAACCGTGTTGTCAACAAATCAAACGACTTTTTGATGGAAGTGTCTAACATAAAATAGTTGGTTAGCTTTCGGCTAAAGAAATTGACTAACCGAGTAGCCAAAATTTGTTAGACTAATACTATTCATATTTGTTTCTTTTGCGTTCAATAACTGTTAGCGTAGAACTCCAATCATTACCACGAAATAATTCACAAACTTCCAGCAATGTGATAAATGTGTTTATTATTTCCCTTGAGCCAATAAAATAATGCAGTGCGATGACGAATGCTGGCCGACATTAACGTTTCGTATTGTCACATCACTGCCAATAAAATAACAGGAAGCTTACAAAACTAAAATAGGTTGTGGCGGGATCAGATATATGCAGAGAGAAGTACATTTGTGGATAACCTACGTCTATGGGAGCTTTATGTTTACGAACAGGATTTATGCGCACAAAGTACGGCTTTGATCCGGCTGATTGCTACAACCTCGGCGAAACGCCGCTATCTTAGGCGGTCACAGCTTGACTGTAGTTGTAGTAAGTTTCCTGTTATTGTATTGACACTGATAAGAAAATATAAAATGTTAACATCTACTTTCTCTCGCCTTCTCACTGTGTAACTTAAGATGTTCATTAACCAAATGCGACCCATTTAGTAAACCGCCAAATTACCACTAACCGTACTTTTGTTTCCACCGAATGAGATCTAGGCAAAAATCGTGAATTCCTACACGTCATTATTGGCAAAATCAACAGGGCCGAAAGCTATCCAACGTCCTCTCAAATCAAAGTAGTTTTTGAGAAGCGTACCAGGAAAGTATATGGTCGTGTGGCGCCGGAATTGGCCTGTTTATAAAAGAACTCCCAGCTCAGAAAATAGGACAGCGCACCTATCTCAGTTAGGTTCGAAATAAAAAAGTCCTTGCTGCACAACGTTAAATTCAGTAACGCGCAGCTCAAAGTCTTGCCAAAAATTACCGTTGGCGTTTATACACATACACTCTGAGAAAAGCTTCCAACACTTTAAGGGCCCATTAATAATTCACTTTTCAAGCAATGAAAAGCCCAAACAGCGTTTATTCGTATTTAGATTACAGTGCCATCAGGTTTGATCCACCTAACACTCACTGTGCAAACGGTGCTCAAACACTTGCTATCCGTGTTTATTCACAAATCCTCTGGAGGGCATATCACTCACTTAAATGCGTTGCAGGTAGCACTCATGCAGCTAGCTTAGCTAACGGCTTGATTATTCCAGCGTCCTCTAGACGATAACATAGTCCCATCAAAGTCGCCGTGTGGTATTAGTCATTATTATTCACAAAGAAACAAGCCCATCTGAACCTGCTACTTTTTATCCGTTTACCATTCTATCTGCACTGGCCAAATTCCTAAATACGATCGTCTCAGACGCATGGATGAGTTACCTGGAACGATACACTATGATCGCGCAGGAGCAGCAAGGGTCTCCTCAAGATTTTTCATGTGCCACGAAGCTGCCTACAGTACGCGGCAAATTATATCAATAAGCTTGACCTGGGGAAAAACCGATATGATTTATAGGACAATTATAATAGTATTCGATCGCTCGGATCACGGTATCCTGCTTCCATAACCTCAGCATTATGTCATCGGATATCCAGTATTAGGATGCATCGAAAACCTTAAGTGCAAAGGTCATAGTCCGACCGAATTCGAGTCGAATGCGGGTACCACATCCAACAGTGCATGGGCTGCCACTACCCAAAGTCTTCAGCAGCTATCTATTGTGGCGTATCATCATCATCATCATCATCATCATCATCATCATCATCATCATCACCATCACCATCATCATCATCATACACGTTAGCTAAAGGTGGGGAACACCTCAGCTACTGTGCCGCAATACATAGAACAAAAAGGAGAAAAAAATGCAACTGGTGCAAGCTGGCTGTGCTACCGGTAACGGATGGGCATCGTTCTGGTAAGCTACCAGCCGGCTGCTGTGCACCAAAAAAATTATTATGCAAAATTATATAAGGTTAAATAATGAGACCGTGGTTGGAGGGGGAGGCTAAGAGGGATGGAGTGGGACAAAGAAACTCACAGCACGAACGCCACTGAGGTCGGCTCCTAGCCATATCAGCAAGTGTGTCCAACCAAACGTGTTCATTGTCTTTCGGGCCCCAACCAGGGAGCCGAGACGCTCCAACCGAGGCCAGCTCAGAAGTGAGGGCCTTCATTCCTCTGGACCAAGTCATCGCTTGGCCACCCCTCCTCTTCGTCCATCCACACCCCCGGCGCGCAAACAACACACGTCGCTGGAGTCGGTGGGCTGGCATGCGCAACACGTGGCCGAGCCATCGGAGCCTGATGCGTGAAATAACGGTGCTGAGCGGTTCATTTCCTTTTCCTGTGCCATAAACAAGGCGTCGGACACGCTCATTGCTCACGCGGTGTTCCCACCAGATATGAGCTAAATTACGAAGGCACCGGTGATCGAACGTACCTAGCCTCTTCAGGTCCGCTGCTTTAAGAGGCCAGTTTCACAACCGTACAATAGGGTCAAACGTACTGCTGCATTGTACACTCTACCCTTCAGGGCAAGAGTGTTGTCGCGCCAGCGCCATAGGTGGCGATGGTTAGCAAAAGCGCCCCGAGCTTTTGCTATACGATTCGTGATTTCATCTTCAATCCCAAGAGCGCTGATACAACTTCACATGTAGTTGAATTTTTGAACGACTTTTAGCTGATCCCTACCAAGGGTCAGCGTAGGAGGCGGTACAGAACAATCTTGGAGAAACGGTTTGCACTTCGTTGGTGCGAGGCTAAGCCCGAAGTAAAGGACAGCTAGTGCTGGTCTGTCCAGTGCCGCTTGGCACGTTTGTGATCTGTCACAGATCAGGGCAATATCATCAGCATACTCCAAGTCAAGAATTCGTGCTCTTTGTAGTAGCTCCACACCTTCTAAGTCGTGTCCTGTAAACGCGATTTCCATGACTTCGTCAACAGCGAAGTTGAAGAGGAAAGGTGACAGCGGGCATCCTTGTCTCACGTTGCTGGAGATATGAAAAGGCGACGACAACTTGCCGTAAGCCCTCACTCTGCCCGAGCTACGCGCATGCAATGCTCGGATAATATTCACATATTTCTCAGGTACACCTTCCCTGAGTAGACAGTCCCAAAGTGCATGTCTATCCACCAAATCGAATGCACCTTTGATATAGAGGATCGCGACAACGGTGGGCCGCCAATATGTGTGACGTTGCTCCAACAACTGACGCAAAGTGAAGATGTGGTCAACGCAGCCACGACCTCGGCGAAATAAAGCTTGCTCTTCACGAATATGGCTTTCACCAGTGCCAGTCGGTCGGTGAAGGATGACAGAGGCAAGCAATTTGGAGGCGAGGTAGATCAGACTGATTCCTCTATGGCTGCCGCATTCCGATCGTGAGCCTCCCTTGAAAATTGGGACTATGACGGAGCGGCTCCAATTGGTTGGGACAGTCTCCTGCTCCCACAGTTTGACTAGTAACTCCTGTAAATCATCCACAAGAGCAGGTCCCCCGAATTTGAAGAGAGCTGGCGGAAGATCATCAGGTCCCGTGGCTTTATTTAACTTCAACAGTCCGATCTCACGTTCGACTTCTGAGCAAGAGGGTGGATCCAAAAGGAGAGCCCAGGGAGTGGGGCAATCAGTGGCCGGCGAGAAATCTAACCATTCCAAAGGATTAAATTGTATTTTAAACTGCTCAGCCCAACGCTGCAAGCGTTTTGACAATTCGTGGATAAGCTGCCAACTCTCGTCACGTATACATTCACTAACACCAGGTCTCCTGCTGCCCGTTTCCCGTATCAGACGGAATAACTTACGACGGTTACCAAGGGCAGCGGCCATTTCCATCTCTGATGCACGATTAGACCACCAGGATTCGCGGTCTCTCTTCAGGCTAGCACGGAGTTTTGCCCGGAGCTCTTTGCGAGTTTCATTGTGTTCGCTTCCAGCCGGAATATGCCAGTGAGCATCGATAAGTTCCAGAGACTGCGAAGAGACCCAATGATCATGTTGGCGATTAGACACACCACATGAGGATTTTCCCGCTGCTAGTAAGGTCCGGTGAATATGAGACCAGTGAGGTTAACTTGCATCCAGTGAGCGTTTATCCAGCTCGGATGACAGCGTAATTTGATAGGCATTCAGAACAGCTGGCTTCGCCAGGTGGCTGGTGTCAATGCGTTCACAATGTCGTCGTGGGCATCCGCCAAAGCGCATCCGCAGGTCAGCACATACAAGTGCGTGGTCGGTGTTAACACCTGTGCTCCAAATCGAGCGACAGTTCTGGACGCAGCCTCTCCATCGGTTACTTATCGCAATGTGATCGATTTGCGTCCCACGTGACTTCGAAGCTTTGAACGAGCCAGCCAATCGGACCGCACATATCCGGCTACTGATTGGAATCCAATCAACCAGAGCAGCTTCAGCCCGAGGACTCAGGGCAATACCAACACCGGCTTGGCCGGTGCTGGAGACTGCATCGTCACCGGATAGGCGCAACGATAAAGTGCTGCTAGTGTCACCTGAAGGGAATTGCAGAGTGAGTACAGATCTTGAGTCTTGCAGGCGGGTCTCCGATAAGCAGCATATATCGATCGAGAGAGTCTATAATTTTCGGGCAAGTGCTGCCTGTTGATCGATCTGAAGCAATGTGCGAACATTGAGGCATGCCAGTCTGAAGGCGGATCAAGGGCTCCAAATGGAAGCCGATGAACTGGAATGGACCGCTTGCTTGGACATGGTCCTGTTGACCGTGCAGGAATGACGCTCCGCGTTCACCTGTGAGTTGAAACTAAAAGACAAGCGACTATTGAAGCAACGTGGGGGAGGGCCGAGAATTGAGGGTTTGAAAACAGGGGGATAAAAGTGAAGCTGAAACGGGACGGTAATGGTGAAAAAGCGCAAGAGGGGGAATAAAAGATGGGAAGGCTTGAGCAGTAGCATCCAAACCCCTATCCACCCTGCCCGATGCAGAAGATAGGGCACTGTTGAGTATTCTCTGCGGTGGCCAGAGCATCAGAAATTTGTTTGAATTGCGATTCGTTGTATTTCGTGGGCAGGATACTATCAGGTTGCCCAGACCTAGACAGGAGAAAGATAAGTGTTCTCAACCAAAGCCTTTGGTTCAAAAACCTATCCGCAAGGCAGCGGGTTTGGCATTGGGCTACAAGGAGTCCGTTTTAAGGATAAAGGAGCTACCCTCATTCCAACCCCCAACCTGGAGAACAAAGAGGCTGAGTTTGTCTGGCCTCTAACTATTGACCAATCTGGTATGAGTGGCGCTGAAGGTGCAAACAAAATTTACCACTCAATGGATCAGAGAAGCACACAAACCTTCGCACCAAGGTAAGGTCCAACATCATTGCGATGGATGATAAGCACTGCAGAACAAATATAGCGTAGGGGATCTCAGAACAATATTACGAATTAATCGATTCGGGGAAAATTACGAAAATAGTTCCTGACGCCACACCAGTAGAAAATTTGGCTCTCGGTTTTAAACCGAATACAGTTGGTATGAATTAGTTTTGAAAGGAGTAAAACCGCGTAGAAGATGGCATTAAAGAATAGCATAAGAAGCGGTTTGTAGCAGCTCATCCTAGATGATCATGTTTTCTATGGTGCATTCGAGTCCATGTTCTCCGGTATCATACATGATCCGGCACTTCTTCATACAGCTTTTCATGGTAAAGTTGGATGTTTAAGATCCATTTTACTCTGTCCGTTGATACATGAACCTTTGTCATTTTTTTATACGTGCAAAAATGTTCAATACACATAATCTTTTCTGAGAGCTTATTCCCGAAGGAGCCATACCAAAAAAGTAGCAATTTCTCCTTGGGCCGCTCTTGAATTTAGGTAAATAGAAGATACATTCACTATCACGCAGTTATTATCTGGTATTTTCCCGAAAGTGCAATTGATAGGTTCCAACATATGCTTTACGCCACGCGAGTTTGTAGAGTAAGCACAGATTTAATTGCATTCTTCATAACCATAGACGTTCAAGATTCAATTGCTTGCGCCTGTCTCTGTATAAAAGAGCGGTTGAATAGCCAAATATGCGCTCTGTAAATGCGCGTTGGACGTTTTTAATGGCTCTCACGTCACACTTTTGCAAGTTAGTGATCGTAACACAGCAATATTCAAGCAAAGGCCTTATACTGATTTGAATGCAATTCGTCTGGTTTCTTTCAAGGATATCAGATGGCAGATGAGCCCAACCGACTGCTTAGCCTTTTTCACGATATGATTGATATGTTCTATAAAGTTCAACGAACTAGAATATCTTAAACCTAAGTCAAGAACAGACTGGCTGATTTGAATGACTTCACCATGAAGCCTGATCAATTCTGCTACTATCTGACATCCATACGCTAAAATACTACACTTTGATGTTACAAACGTCATCTGCTACACATCAGCCTATCTCTCAACGGCATTAAAATCTCTTTGGACATTGTTAAATTCAGTGGTAAGCTGAGAACCTTAGAACGTGTAAACCACCTTTAAGTCATCGGCAAACAAATAAGGCTTCCCAAATTGTATAAGAGAAACCAGGTCATTTATATACAGTAGGAAAAGTAACGGACCTAAGACACTGCCCTGTATCAGTCCACAGTTGAACAGACCAGGTGAAGATATGTAACCATTAATATCCACAACTTGCGACCGTCCTACTAGGTACGATTTGATCCAACAGTTAAGCGGATTTGTAACACCGTACTAACCTAATTTATATAGCAGATTTCGTGTGAGACTCTGCCAAACACCTACTGCATGTCGAGGAAGGTGGCAATGCACGGAAGACCTGAGTCAATTGCTTCAGTTCAATGGATAAGGAAGTCCACTTGACAGGTAACGCACAAACGGGACTTCAGAAAGCCATGCTGTAAAGGTGAGAGACATATGTGCGATATTAGGATCGAAACGAAATTTTCCTCAACAATTCACCCTAGATTAATGTTGGAAGTTTGTGAGTATGGTAAAGTTTGTAGAAAGTATAAGTCACGATTCAAATTCACGCACAATAATATGCCTCGACGGGGAGTCGAACCCCGGTCCACGAATTTCCTGTCCGCTGCTCTACCACCTGAGCTACCGAGGGCTGACGATTACGTTCGTAAATTTTAACATGTATTGCGACGTATTGAGCCCATTGGCAATACGTCGCGCACCAAGCAGAAGTCATGTGTAAAAATTTGCGCACCTAATCGTCAGCCCTCGGTAGCTCAGGTGGTAGAGCAGCGGACAGGAAATTCGTGGACCGGGGTTCGACTCCCCGTCGAGGCATATTATTGTGCGTGAATTTTAATTGTGACTTATACTTTCTACAAAATTCACTCTAGCATGTATGAGAGAATGTTTGTGTGACTAATGGGATGGTAGTTCCGGATGCCAATTATCGACCGGGACATATGTCGCGGTATAACAGTAGCTGTTTTCCAACGATCGGGATATTGACCACACTAGAACAACAAAGGGAATATATCTAATAATATAAGAGGGATATCATCTCCACCGTGTTTAACTAAAGCAGAAAAGATTCCATCGGGGATAGGTACGTAGGACAGTCGTATACAGGTAAGCAAACGTTTTATCGTAACGACACTAAGCTCGATCGTGGAGGCTTGTTCAGAGAAGTAAAATGATATTGACCATTTCAGGGTTTCTTTTCAAGATTGGATGATCTAGCAAAGTATGTTTTAAAGGATTCTGCCATGGCAATTGGGGAATCAATGCAATCTCTTTCAAGCATAACGATGTGGGAAGTTAGGCCATTTTTACCGACTCTCCTTTTTCGAAGTAATGCGTACACCAGTTGACTTGTATTGCTACTATGTACAGTCCGTTGCGCTTCCTGCATGATACGGGTGTGGCGTTTAATGTCAGCCTTTGTTATGTGGTGTTGGAGTCTCAATAATATGCTGAAGTCGTGAGTACGTTCATGTGCTCAAGTTAGCACTCGTATTCTCCGCTTGTCCTTTGCGTTGTTAGCGTACTTAGAAGAGGCTCTCGTATTTTTACGGGAGGCAAGTATATTTAGGCATATAATCACATTGTCATAGAAGATATTAGAGGCTCCCTTTGGTGTCAGACGAAAGAAATAAATGGTCCCAATTTTGGACCGTAAGCAAAGCGGAAAAATCTACCCAATTAACACTTTGAAGGACATGTGGAACCACCGCAGACCTCATATGCGATGACTCAGTTATAATTTTAAATCCGACTATTTTGTGATCACATCCAGGGAGACCGTCAATTATTTCGGTAGCTATCTGGGAGGTGACAGAGGTAAAAGTGTGTCTAGTAAATTTTTACCCTGGTAGCTGTGAGAACATTTTTCTCCAAACCACCAGTGATGACGGCGGTTATGAACTTAGCATGTTTCGGGCTTGGCACTAAGTTTGACCAACAGATATCTGGTAGGTTTAAAGCTCCACGTACAACTTTATCAAAATAATCAAGTTCCGATATGTACTTGAAGATGCTAAGCAACTAGTTCTCATAATTGAACCCTGGCCCCCGATGAGCATTATATACAGCCTAAAGAGTTCGCTTAGTACCGAATGACAAGAGCAACCAAGCGAAAGGAATAGTGGGGCATATGTGTGGAAGTGTGAATTCAGACACAAGGATGTTCAGTGAGTAGTAACTTATGCAACCACCTCCTCTGCCTTGTTTTCCATGACTTCTAATAAGCTTGTAACCTTCGATGGAAAGCAGTTGGCTGGGCATAGAATCATGACACCAGGTTTCACTGTGTAAAATCATATCATGTTTCTTCAGACTTATGAAGTTACGGAGGAAATGATGCTTATTCAACAGAGAATGGATATTAATTATCATTAGTCTTAGGAAGTTCTGGCGCTGTTCATCAGTCCACCCAGTATTTACTCTCGCAATCACATTAGTTATAAAGCCTTCCGCAGCAAATCTTTACCGTGAGGTTAGCCAGTCCTATAGGTTTTAGAGTGGGTGAGGGAATGAAGGGGGAATGCCAAAAGAATGCTGTAATAATTTGGGGCGATTGTTTAAAATGCGGAAAAGGTGTTATTGCCGAAGGGCACGCAGAAGACATTTTCGAAGGTGGAGGCGGAGGAGAGTATGGATAGGGGATAATTATGTGGTCAATCTTTCAGCAAAACCATGTACACTTCTGCCAGGGTAACAGCCATGGCACATCGCCGGAACAATGGGGAATTGTGGCTTGTCACTCTGTGCAGCAGCATATTATTCATGACTGTCATTGAGACACGGGAGTCACCTTTTCTGCACGAAGGCTCCTGTTTGATCTAAGACGCTTAGGGCGCGGACCATGACCAATGTTGCTATATGTAGTAATAATGTCAATGGCCGTAATGTAGCTTCACTGGAGCTATCGATGGTCCCATTTGATGTTTTTGGATTTGTATCTGTTTCAATAGCGGTGTGGGGATTTATCACAATCCCTACTGGTTTGTCAGAACGTGGCGCATGGAGTGAATCTACACTGTTTCCTTTGTCCACAAGACTAGTGTGGTGTGGAGGCGTGAACATCTTAATTTCCGCTACGCTGTTGCCAGCCTTAACATCTCTTGTGTGGAGAGTGGCCTTGCTAACGTTATCTGCGTTTTTAGAAGAGAAAACCAACACCGTTGAATGACCTCCTTCTTGGCACTCCAGGAAGCACGCAAGGAGAATGAATCTGCTTCGACTCAGGCGAGACATAAGTTGCACTCATGCGTTGAAGCTCACGTTGAAATGTGACCTGTCTTCGAATGGAATAACTGCAAAATTTCGGAGCAGTTCTTAAAATATTTTGCCTTTTGATAAAAGAACGTGAGACTTTCGCTACCGAAGCTGAACACAGTCGGACAAGGAAAACGTAAAGATATTTTCCTCAGACTTCTACAACTAATATCGGTGTCAGCGATGTTGCATGCCCTCGAAACAGTATGCCTAATATTCTCAATCGTAATATCGTCAGCTATGTTGATGGCGATGGCGTTTTTTCAACTTCTACACATTTGGATAACCTCAGAGGCGACTACATTTAGGAAGCTTAATGCTCCTATTTTATGCTTCTGCGCTGGATTAGCCGTAGACCGGATTACGTTTGAAACTGACATAAGGATATCTCCCAATAAGTCAAATAACATTAGTTTCTCATTTTTTTCCTCTACCTGTTTCTCCAACATCTATATTTTGGCTGTCAGTAGAGATATAAAGTCGACAACACTAACTGAACACTCTGTCATTTGTGCTTTGGAATTATTTACCCGTTCTTTTACCCCAGGCGGCTCGGAATGTGTGCAACAGGCACAGGTACCTCGGCACTCGTGACTGTAATGTTATGGTTTGACGTGATTCTTCAGTTTTCCTCACTATTTTTCCTCATTGCTCGAGTGTTAATGAGAGTCATCTATGTTTTAAATGGGACAATAAAAGCAATGTAGTTTATGTTATTGCCAAGCGTGAATTCTAAGTTGACAAATGTCGTTCAGAACCAGTGAGTTACCAATTCAAGTCAACAAACAGGTCAGTGGTTCAGATGCAACCAACGATACAAACCAACCGGATGTAAGAGCGCTCAACTGTCCGAATTCCGCCAAGGGAAAATTCTCCTTCAGTAATCGACCGCTCTGTGCACAGGTAGCACTGATGTCAACTTCGTGGTATGCCTTCTTACGTTGTGTCGCCAGTTCCAACAAGCACATACTCACAAATCCGGTCGGGCAAAGAGATTTACGTGCGTTCGAGAGAACGCGATTCGTAATGCGGCATGAGTGCTCCTGCTCAACCAAGGTAGTGTACGAAGATATGATTGCTTCTAGTCGCCTCACCCAGCTACCAACAGGGTGGGTTTAGGTCTCTTGAAGTAGATCTAGCAAAACGCTTTACGATAACTCTAAAAATCTTGATGAAGGTAGAAAAGTGGTGCACTCGTAGACGAACGACAGCGCTGAAACACAGCCAACATTGAAAACGGTGTTAGACGTTGATCCGTAAATAGTAACCTAGAGAAGGTTTGCGCAATGTATGGATCTTTTCCAGTGAAGCCTCGCCAAAAAGTTAATCCCCGCCACCCAAAAAAGATTAAGAAAAGGGAGGATATGGAACTTGAACTTTTACTCTATATTGAAGAGGGTGAAATTGAGACAAGTCATTAATAATTTGCATGAAAAGGTCCATTTTTCGGTGTCTTTGCCTCCAAACGATCTCACACAGGTAGCTGTCCACTAAAGATCGGTGTGTGCCGCATTGGCGTTTATTCTGCATATTGTATATGTGCCAGAGAGATTCGATGGTTTGTGTGTGAGCTCCAGTCGTTGGATCCACAAAGTTTTCGGTGAATATAACTCATGCCAATCATCGATTTAATGCCTTGGTATGATGCCCACATATCGGAAATGATAATTGAGCCGGGAGCGATACAGGTCTGGATTGTGTCCAGCAGAGTGGCCGCAGTTCGATCTGGCACTGCATACAAGGACACTTCTTTAGTCTCCCGGCAAATCCCACCGAAAATCCACTGCTCGGGAAGGACTCGCCCTGCATGGTTTTTACGACGTTATATTAGGGTTTCATCGATCTCGACATGTAGACCTGGGCCGCCGACAATCGTTGGAGTCTGCAAAAGCTGCCAGGCGCAAATTTCACGCAGCAAGTTCTTCCATTCGACAGCGGTCGCGTGGCCAATAGATAACTCCTCTGTGCAGAATTTGCATGTTGCCAGATTTTTGGACCAGCATTAAATGAATAGGATTATTGTCCTGAAATCCATCCTAGACCGCTCCTGCCAAGTTCCCTTTCGAAGACCGATTTCTGGCTGACACTGTCGGGCATCACACCTCTACCTGTCAGAAACAGTTGAAAATGTCATTTGGTATCCTTGTCTGCATAAACGTTCATGAAGAATCACTCCATGGCTTTGCAAAAATCTTATTGCTGTTTCCTTTTCATGAACGACCGCCGAAAGCGTCAGAAAGTTCATGTCAGGTTTCACGTGCGAACGTAGAAACTTTTTGGACAAAAATGACCTTAGAAGCGGATAAGGAGTGTTTTAATGGGGCACCTTCACTTGCATTACGTACACTGGAGCTGGCAAACAGTGGCGGGGCCCAACTATTCACGCGTGCACTTTTTGCACTATTGGTGGGGCTTGACTTTTCAGGTGTACCCTTTTTGCCTTAGTGGCGGGGCTTAACATTTTGCGCGTGCTCATTTTGCATTAGTGGTGGGGCTTAACTGGAAAAGATCCCAATGTATAGCCTTGATCGAGCCACATTGAATGAGTGTGCCCAGGCCGATGTGCGAAAAATCTGAATCCGAAAAATTGAAAAGTCATGAGCTACGAAATAATTCCGACTAGCATGTCAGTAGTGCCTCCACTGCTAGCTGTCTGTCAAGAAGTTGACTTCAGCATGTTGGTGCAGGACAAATTCCCTTGTTCCAGACAGTTTCAGTCATCAACATCATCACTAGCAACAGCAGTACATCAATATTTTGAACGGATGCTTCGCTGCCATACAAACATGATGACCTTTGAAATAAGTGAAAATTAAAGGGAAAGAAGTCTTAGTTACCGGAAAACCATTATTGCGTCTACACCTTGTCAACAACATTACATCATAGAAAGCTGGTTAAAATAAAAGTATATGGGCAGGAGCAGTGAGAGAGCTTTTTGCATATTTCAATGCTCCGTATCCTTGCAGCCATTACCCTGCAGATAACTCAGCAACAAAAACAGTTTAAGGAGGCAGTCCGACCAGGGGACTGCAGCGGACGAACCACTAGTGATCGTTGCCAGACATCTGCGGTAAAATCTCCAGCTAAGCATAAGAGCGGGACATGTGGACTGCAGCCCGGAAGGAGAGACGGACCGACGGCACAAATCTGGTATTCAGACAGTTCATTTCCCACTGTAAATTCAACTTTCCTCTACTACAAGCCTTGCATCACCATTCATGTGACAGGCTTAACAAGGCCCTCCTAGGCAAGCCGTGATCAGGTATAACGAATACTTGAGCAAGCCAACTCAACTGATTCGGTGATATCAGCTGTCTTAAAAAACTAGCTTCTTTAGCACCGGCTAGTACTCTCCCATGCACATCACCACTGCGGACACATTGGTGTCAACCAACACCAGCATTGCTCCGCAGAAAAAGATCAAATGTTGAAGGCACTTTAGCTCATCAGACAGAAGAATCTAACTCGGGCTCCCAAAGAGCAGAATAAGCCTCACTTGGGTCTTGTAAACACGGTCACTCAGAAGGAGGGAATCTCCCTTCTGTCGCGAATGATGCCGCAAGTTGAAGAAGGCAGTTATGGACTTTGCAATGCGTGCATTGACCTCAGTCGTTTAAATGCCCATCGTTGCTGGTGCTGTTGCCAAATTAAGTGAATCCGTCAACCGCCTCGAATTTCTCGTTATCAAAAGTCAAGTGGTCATCAAGTGACTGGAAGTCCTGCAGCAACCCAATGTACTCGGAACATGCGAAGTATATACTAAATAATGGGACTACTATACAAATGATATTCAGCGTTGATTGTGCCGCCGCGAATTCCTTAAACAGTAAGATGACATCGTCTACGTAATAAAGAACAACTAATCTTACAACAGGCAGGACCTCAACACCTGCAACACCAGCATTTAATAAATCAAAAGGCCATGAGGGAATCCACGACGAAATTTAACAAACTCCTGGAATTTGGACAACCCAGATGAAAGCCATTTTTGTAGGAAAGCTATCCGACAGGTTACATTAGACCCAGAAGTGGACTGTAGTTTTCGAGTATAGAACAGGTTACATGATCAAATTATTCGTTGAAACATACTTTCAAACAATTAGTTCAAACTGAATGCATCGAACTACTGAATCTAACGCACCCTTGAATTCCGGAAACAAGGCTATCGTCAGTCTGCGGTATGCGTGGCACAGGGAGAATAGATGGCCAATACAGCAATGTCCTGGTTGGAAACCTCCCTTCTGTTTCCGAATCTTAGATTCCCATTTCACAGTGTAACGACGACCGAGAATTGAGGCTAGCAATTTTGTCACAAATTGCGTTAGGCTACTTCTCTGTGGTTATAACAGTCCGTGCGACTGCTTTTCTTATATGTTTCTACTGTTATCGTTTCATTTAAGTAAACCGGGACACTCTTCCTTTTAGATTGGTTTGAATCGGGAGGTCAGTGATTTGCAGAGCATCTCACCTCCTTCCTTAATTAGTGCAGTCGGATGGGGAATCTGGGTTAGCAGCAAGAAAACCACTGAGGGCTGTGAAGGCATTTCGGATCTCGGGCCCGGATAGAGCTTCTAAATTGACCAGCCATGGCTCGTCCTGCATCACCTATGTAAGAAGACAAAAGGGAACGATGTGAAAACTTATCTGATCATGAAATTGTTCAGCCCAACAAGCCATTTGCCGCTACTTATATTGTATCAGTGCGCTCTTGCTGTCTCTGACTGGATCAGTTACGCCTGCGACCGGTGATGCGGATCATCTGGAATAGCTTGCAGTAATGCCACTGCACTTGCCTGCTTCATTTCGTGAGCCCAACTGGTCCACTAGGATTCCTTGTTAGCACCCAGGCGCCGCTTCAGTTCGCGCTTAATATCCCGCTTTGCCACGTTGTGCTCACTGCCAATTAGAAGTTTCATTTTTATTCCAACTGGTTCACTGACCTCTTGGATACCCAGTGACTGGTGCGGTGACGAACGATAGTGCCAAAAATTGGTGCATTTGTGTTATGCATGGTGGGCGGGATGCTCTTCAACTCAGGCTCAGTTATTTTAGAACAAGAGAGCATAAGTTCGGTATGCAGTGCGTTTTGCTAGGCTTGCCTGACCAAGGGCTGAGAAAATTTCCCAGTTTCCAAACGGAGGGGACGCCTGTCGCTGAATCTGCACGTATTTCTGTATCTTCTCCAGATGTAATAAATTAGTGTTATAACCAGTGCTGAGGATAGCTCCCCTAATGTACGTGATAATGTAGCAGGTTTGAACTCATCTTTCTCGCATCCATCAAAGTAGGAGATAGCTGCATCCTGTCGAATTGTCTATTGTTGTTTCCAATTCGTTTTCACCGTCATTCTCTTTCACGAACCATTATGCCAACCCTTCCCTTTATCTACGTGTATTTTATATTTGGCTGTCATAATATAATCCAATAATATACGAGGTAACTACTTTGCTTTACACCTTTAACTAATTATTGTGATTCCTGTGATGGATTCCTGCATCCCGATTCGATAAACGGGTGTGCCGTGCACCTCCCTCATTCTCACTGAGTTTGGTCCTGATTCATGGTGTCATACTTGCTCCTACTAGGAGTACTGCACGTTACACCAGGAGGCACGTCGGAAATCATGCAGCGGAAAATAAAAATGGTGTTCAACTACATATTTAATGTGGATTACTGCGAGGTTGCATCCCTTGCAGATCTCACAATACACCCGCAGAATATTTGGGCTCATTAGAGTACGGTAGTGCTATATTTCAAGCTCGTTATCTGACACAAATCGAAAGTGCAGTATTAGTAATGCTACCGAACACAACGGGGAAAGATTAAGTTATTATTTGGCATTGCACGAAGTCGGCCGGTGGCCGAGTGGTCTGCACGTTTGCTTTGCAACCATAAGGTCACCGGTTCGCATCCGCGTAGGGGTGGGCGTCCTCCCGCAATACTCAGCCCGCGCACGACTGGTGGTGGTCGCGTTGCAGCGAAGCGCCGTTACGGCGTTCCGCTGACATATTATTAGTATTATTATTATTATTGCATGAAGTGTTCCACAATCAAAAATACTTGATTTCCAAAGGTGGATTTCGGCAGTTGGTGGATGTTGCGATTATCCACCACTGTCCTTATGGACATTCCCAACCTTTTTCTATGTAAAGTGTATGATGAGTTGGAAAAACACTACCTTTACCCCAATGTGATCACAGAAAATATCTGCAAAATTTTAACTTAACTAGCTCAGTGCTACGTTATCCCTTGCTTCAGCTGCCTTATGAATTATCACCAAAATATGCTAATAAGCGGGCAGATATGATGGATGGAGCGCCCGCATAGTTCGAAGCTTGCGTAATACATATGACTTGCCGCACACTCATCGGGAAAATATTCCTTCCGTAGGGGCGAATTATTAAATGAATTTTCGCCCCAAGCCAATGAATACGAAAATTGCTATTTTTTTAGTAACTTCAGGCAAAAGACACCAGTGCTACAAATACGTGACTAGCGTTAACGCTATATAAGCGTGGTGTTATTTTCTAACAGTGGAGTGTGGCTTTGATCAACCAATATTTGAGAAAACATCCATATCATTTGAATGGAATTTAGCAACATTATGTATTTCCGGCCCGTATGTGGGATGCGTCGGCCACAAACCGTATTGACTCTATGACTGTTCCACTGGGGTGCGGCTGCAACTAGATTGGTATTAAATGCACTCAAACCAGACCATGCAGGTCTTTCTGTTATCAACAAGGTTGGGTTTGGTTTATAAACAAAATAAACCCAATATTTAGCACATTATGCGGTGGTTTTTGATGCATCAAATCAGCTCGATGTAGCCATATCGTAATAATAGTGCTTTTGCGACCAATTGCAATGCTTCACAGTGAAGACACATCTAGTTCACACGCCACGGCTTATGTTTTGGCGCACATATACCAAAAATAATCCGTCCGTTTTCGTTTCAGCATGAAGAACCAGCGAGTGCTTAGTTGTCTTAACAATGGTTGGTTTCTTAGAGTATGCTATGTGTTTAGCCCCAAGAAATTAGTGATATTATACATTCTTTATCAAAATAGCTACGTCATGCGATTGTTCAAAATCGTTTAAACCGTCGTACACGTCAGATAAGCAATTGGTTAGTGCTCCAACAAGCTCAATTACGGCATTCACCTCACAAATGATCATAGAGTATAACACCTATTGGTTACACTCGTAACCACTTTGAGGCATACTTAGAATGTCACGATATTTTTCCATCGTCCACTGCATCCCGCTTCAGCCTAAGCGTCACCTGGACTTAACGAACGGATTCGTCAAAACTCCGCTGCAGTTGACTGTGGCAGCAGTAATCTAACTACGAAGATTAAAGTACACACAGGAATTATTCTGAACTTTGCGTTCCAGTCTCAAACTAGTTCTCTGTCGAAATAGTCGAGCTCCTAACTAGCAAGTGCATTGATGTACTGAAAATCTAGCCTGGGGTAAAGACTTGGTGTTCCTGTTCTAAAACTATTTGTGGATAGTAAACTGGGCCGTTATCAAATTATCATGCTGTTCACTTCACGGTCATTATCCCTCCTCTCACGTTTGTCAGCTTGAAATCATTTGTACCTTCTTGTACCTGAATAACGAGAAATTGAATGTTTTGAGCAGTAATAGGCAACTAAACATTGAACGTTACAGCATCAGACCACTGAACCAGATAACCCAAATCTGGTCTAGCGGCATGTTTACACGAACCAATACAGGTGGTGCTTTAGCCACTGGATACATCAATTAAGTATATAATCGCTTTACGGTCAGAAACTAAATAGCAAAGTAAACAGAGCGCGCGATTCCAACGATGAAATATTTACAGTCAAGTTTGAAACTTGCAGACGTGTGGAGCTGTGCTGTTATGATAGATCTAGTCTAACAATGTGTGCACTATTTAGCTAAAATTGCTATCATATTCACCAAGCAGCTTCTGAACACTGGGTGACATATCTATACATATATGGTTGGCGCCACCCGGTTTCGGATTTGCTTGTCACTGTGGCGAGCCACAGAACGCCTGCGCCTAAGCAATACCATGGGTGGTTTGTGCAGCACCACCCACAGTTCTATCCAGACACCTCCTCCTCCCTTGAGGTCCGAGGGATTGCGCGCCACTGACGAGCCCCAATAGGGCGAAACGCGTCTGGCGCTTTTCCGGACTATAAATCGTAGTCACCTTAGCAGCTTCCATGCCACCTCGATTGGTGGCGCCTTGCAAAGGAAGTCGTTGCTCTTGGGGCCAGCCCTGTCCTCTGCACTTGCATAACATGCATGGCAGTGGAGGACGAGCTGCGCTATATCGCAGTGAGCTATCAGTCATGCCGGTCCGCTGCCGTCGCCCGTGGATCAGTGATATACGTCGCTGGCTCGCAAGAGCATGGACGTGGGTTCCAATCCGGCAGGATTCGGCGGGTGCGCGCTACTGACGAGTCCCGATAGGACGAAACGGCCGTCTAGCGCTTTTCGGGATGTGTGGTGGCTGTCTGCTTGCATCTAACGGCGACGAAGCTATAAGAACACGTTATAAATCCCCCTGCAGTTTACAAAATATTTCTTAGAAGCATTTACTAATGATATAATAAAATTCGTACGGCCTTGAGATTTTTATTCAAGGCAAATATAGTGGATTACGCTAGATAAAATACGGCCGTCAGTAAAGGACGTCCTGGCTTCTAAGCAAGGTTTTGTTACTATCTACATTATGACTTGTGGTAATGCTCAGGACAAATGGTATTTTAAGCCTTGTCGACAACATGGAGAGGAAGGCTATGGCTCAATGAATTGGTATTGCTTCTCTAGCATTGGTGTTTCTCTGATTGCTATCTACATGTCAGGGATGGTACCAGTTTTTAACGTCGTTTGATTGCCTTAGTTAACACTGACTGTAATGCATTCGCCCACTCTTTCCAAGCGGCTGACGACATGCCGTCTTGGGAACTAGCCTTGTTTTACTCGGCTTTCTGAGTTCCCTGTAAAAACTGGTATACTTATTTATTTTGGGAGGATCAGTGATGTAGTAAATGAGTAATGACAATGAGTTCAATGGCACAGAGTTTTACTCTACGTTGAGCTTGTCTGCATCCGATGCGCGGGTGGGTTACAGGAAAAGTGACCGAAGTGTTATTTCATAAACCTGAACAATTCAATGTACCTGACTTCCAAAAACGGCTTTATTTACAGAGGCTTTGGTATAATGTCTGGGATTTGACAGCTACAGACAGTTGTTTGACTCTAGTTGGACAAATATAATTCAAACGATCACCACGCGGAGAGTAGCCCAAGGAATATTACCGTCAAGGTGGTTCCCTAGCTACCGAAAATCAGCAAAGAAAAAACCCACGCATATGTCCTGAATGAATGGCCTTACACCCGTGAAGTTCTTTTTGCGGGCGACGTCATACCTCAGTCGAGGGTACTGAAAATACCGGTGCAGTCACAACAGAGGTGCTTGAACTTAGTCCGTAGTTGGCAGTTACCATGCAACACATTTCCTTCAGAATTACGACGAAAGACATCAGCTAGAGAGACGCGGACACTTGCTGTTCCCGCGGAAATGACACCACCCGCGAATCATTATAACCACAACAGCGATTCAGAAACCTGTGCGCTAAAACTCGTAGCCATCGCGAAGGCTGCCGATGGAATATATATCGCAGGTGCAGGGGAGAAAAAACAGATTGCATCGCTATGGACATTTGGAAATTCACCGAACGACCGATTAGGTGCCGGCCGCTCAACAGTCGCGACAAATCCGCATCATTATTCTGCTCCTAGTGAACAGCTGTTGATATGCGAGAAGCTTTTTGTATGTGCACACTAACACCAAAGGCTTATTTGGTAAGCTTTCAGAAAGGAGACTGCGTCAAGGATAAATAGTCTGCGATCTCATCGCTTTAACGGAGATACGGTTATGGCCTGACATAAGCGATATGAAGATCGCACTTCCATGCATGTCATTCCTTGGCACAATCTACCCACCAAAGGTGGTGGGTAGGCAATCGCCTAAAAAGCATTTCCCTGCTTGATCTGCGCACAGTATTAGAGAGCTCTGCGTTGGAAACTTAATGAGATCGGAGCTCCGCCTGTAAGGCAAAACATACCTGGTCCATATGCACGTGTATGCCGAACCGCGGGACAAAGCGTTTTATATGGTGACCAACAGGCGCCAAGACGGGTAACCCCACCACCAAAATGGTCGTTATCATCTGCTTATGGGCACGTAAAAGCCTATTTCCGTCAGTTACAATGTTAATTTGGATATCCCTGACACAAGCTCATCCGATCAAGACTCCATAATGAGAGCCACGCATCCCACTCCTACTCGAATCCTACCAACTTCGCTCACTCACGAAGATTCTACCACGCTTGTTATGGCCGACTCAGATATCTCGGCATCTAAACAATCCACAATGAGAGGCTAGCAGCATTGTGCAGATTTAACCCAAGTACGGGTTACGGAGCTTCAAAATCTGTTATACTACCCTCTCACTCACCATTCCCGATATGAATTAAAAGCGGTAGCCGTTCAGATCCTGCGAACTATCGTCCAGTGACTCTCCTCCCTGTGCTCGCGAAGGTGATGGAAGCAGTCGTCGCTGAGGCTTTAATGGACTACCTAGAAAAATGCAATATTTTGGTACCGGAACAGCATGGTTTCCGTCAACACCGGTCATACACTACCAACCTACTTATTGCACGAGGTAGTTGGACGGAAGTGGCCGATGATGGGGTCGGAGTCAATGTCATCTATCTGGACTACTCCAAAGCTTTCGACCGCCTTGATCACCGCATCCTACTTCGAAGACTACTGAGTTACGGAATCGAAGATCCTGTATTCGGTTAGATTGGCAAATTCCTTAACCAACGAAAGCTTCAAGTACGTGTTAGGGGATCACTTTCTAACTCAATTGAGATGGAATGTGGTGTCCCGCAAGGCTCAGTGCTGAGACCGCGTTTATTCCTGGTGTTTATCAACGACCTGGCAAGGGTCATCTAGTCATATTTCCTGCTTTTCGTCGATGACGTCAAGATATGGCGGGCGATTGGTAACAAGCCAGATCATAATCTGCTCCAACATGACTTAGATTGCATTTACGGATGGTCAAAGAGGAACAAGCTTCAATTGAACATAGCCAAATGCAAAGGGATGCATCGGCGTCACCAGCCGGTGAGCGCTTACAAGATTGGAGACCACACATTGGCGAATGTTTATCAGGAGCATGACCTGTGTGTATTGGTGCAGGAAGATCTCGGGTGTTCAAAACAAGCAGAGAAGGCGACGAGAACCGTAAATCAAAACTTCGGCTTTCTTCGCAGAGCCTTCGGTCGGTTTGAACACCAAATCTTTTCCCCAACTGCTTAACGCCTACGTGCGACCTCACGTGGAATATGCTATTCAGGTGTGGCAGCCGTGGCAGAAACAGGATCTCGTTGCTCTTGAGACTTCTCAACGAAGCGCAACCAAGAATGTCAGGGGCCTCTCTCATCTGACCTATCAGCTTAGACTGAAATCTCCAAAAATCTACAGCAGTCGATATCGGCTTTTGCGGGGGGATTTCATAATGGTTTACCAGATTCTGAAGAACCCATCCACATTTGTCGTCCGTTGCTGGAATTGAACCACAACACTAAACTAAGAGGTCACCCTCAAATACTTACAATTACGTATAGCCGGCCTGAATGCCGTAGAAATTTCTTTTCTCTTTTCGCGTGTGTGAGCCTTGGAATGCCCTCCCTAATTATGTCGTCTCTGCTCCCAATCTGGTGATATCTAAAAAACGTGTTGACGATGCATTGTCCCACTTACATTTCACTTTATGACTTGTTAGCCAGGGGATACAAAACGCAATCAAACGGTGTCTTGCCAAACGCCTAACCAATTGGGTTGCTGTATTTATACGTTTAGTACGTGAACATCTCCGTTATTCCGCATAAGTCTATGGTGAGTCCATCACAACGCTTTTCACTTTATCATGCAATTGATTTTCACAATAATTTCCATCCTACGGGACTTGTTAAACAACGCTTTTTACCCGTAATAAACCTTTGTTCCATTGTGCCATTGAATTCAGTGCGCGCCAATACACCCTTTTCACATGCGGTTTCCGCATACTTGGAAATTATCTACACCGCGCAACCACACTGAAAACGTTCAGAACAGTAAACAGTGACGTAGATTCAAGTTGGATCACATTCAAAGCCTTTATCATTTTAGGAGTCGGGACGCGGTAACAACAGGGCACGATGACTGATGGCTGACCTCCCAACTACAAGAGGTGGAACGAATTCACGGTTTAATCGAATATTGGACATGGGTATTCTCACAGCTACTGACCATAGATCCGCACGCGCGATCATCCCGCGGAAGCTAGATATTGTTGAGCCCATATCCGTATCTGACGTTTGCTCATTTCAGTGCCTGGAATCAACCGCATCACACCGAAAGACGTTAACCGCATGAATTCCTATTTCTTTACATGTTGTATCAACTGCGTTCTTGTCTATTACCCATAATCCTCTCATCTTAATGTGGTTAGATTTATCTTTATCCCGAAAATCCCGTCTCCAAAGCTTCTCGATGATTTCCGCCCAACATCTGTGAGGTCCGTTTTACCTCCCATTTTGCACTATATTCATTCAGTGTCCTGGATCTCTTTCTTTCCATCCGACCGCCTACCATTAGATTTTTTCCAGAATGTCTTGTGCTTTGAGGCCCTTTCATCCGCTATTCCATGATTTGACACTCTCAAGACTCCCAAATTAGAGCTCCATCTAGTTTTGGAGCCGCCAATTTTTTGTTGATTACATATCTAGCTAGTATTCCACAGCGATCTCAACGTTTCGGGAAGTGCGAATTCACCCAGAGCGAGGCGTTAGACAAGGTGACCCGCATTCATGGCACTCGACGAAGCCATTCCAAACCCTGCCTCGAGTCGCTGGATGTGTCCTGCAGGCCCGGTCTATGATATTTCATACGTGAACGACGTGATTATCGTAGCGGAAAACAACGATGTACTACTTTATAAACTCCCCATTTTTCACAACAACAACTAGCTTAGTGGCCTTTCTATAAACCAACCAAAAACTATGACCGTAAATATCGTCCTCGGTAGATCCACGAATAAAGAGTTACTGGGCAATTTTTACGTTCAAGCAGGATAAGGGAAATCACCATCAGCAAAACTGATATTTTTGTTTAATTTCTTGGCTTTACATTTGGTCTGGTACTGAAGTTAACGCCTCACTTAATAGATGAGCTGGGCCAGAAACTGAAAGAAACTTCGCAAGCATCATTAAAACCATACCAGCGGATTGAATTGTCGAGGACTTTCCTCATTCCACGACACATCCACAACCCTTCGCTGGCAGTGATACATCGAGTCACCCACAGAATGATAGACCAATTAATCAGGGTTAAAGTTCTCAAATGGTTAAGATTACCCAAGGCTTCAGTCGTTGTATTTTCCATACATGCATCAACGACTACCGCTTAGGCACTCCTATTCCATCAGTTGTTTTCATTAATTCGGAAGGATAGATGGGATCGACTTCTTACCAAGGTTTGTCGTCTGCTCGTCAGGACTATCCCACATCACTTTTACCGCAGAGGCTGTATTGCAAAAGCTGACGTCTCTACGTAAACACAGCTAGCCGGGTGTTGACACCATTCGTCCAGAGGCATTGGGAGCAGCAGCAAGCCAACTGTCAGGACCTATAGCTCAGTTTTTCCAGCGCTGCTCAGACCAGAACCAAGTTCTTGCCATGTGGAAGCTTGGAATAGTAACCCCGATTCATAAAGGTGGAAGCAGAACTTATCCCTCCAACTACCGCCCAGTAACCCTTCTTCCTATACTCTCCAAGGTCATGGAATCCATAGTTGCCGATGCACTGGTGTGCTATCTGGAAAACAGCAAAATTATAACTCCTGAACAGCACGGTTTCCGTCGACAACGGTCATGTACAACGAATGTACTAATTGCACGAAGTAGCTAGACCGAGGCAGCTGACGCTGGAGAAGGTGTTGATGTGATCTAGCTGGATTTTTCAAAGGATTTCGATCGTCTAGACCATCGGATACTACTATCCAAGCTGCAGCATTACGGGATTGGGGATCATATTTTAAGCTGGATCGCTAACTTTCTACTTCAACGGCAATTCGTGGTCAGATTGCAGAGCTCTTTATCGGACCCCATACAAGTTGAGTGTCATGTGCCGCAAGGCTCAGTTCTAGGTCCACGTTTGTTTTTGGTGTTTATTAATGACCTTGCACAGGGAATCGGTTCAAACATCTTAATGTTTGCCGACGATATCAAGATCTAGCGCAGGATCCAGGCGAACGCAGACCAACGTGGGTTTCAGAGTGATTTAGATACGGTGTATCAATGGTCGACCCAAAAGTTATTGCACTTAACGTCAGTACATGCAAGGGGCTTTCCATCCGACATCAGAGCAGCTACTCATAACGACTTGGAACGAATATGCTACAACAATCAACTCTCGAACGTGACTTGGGTGTCCTGGTTCAAGATGACTTGGGCTGCTCCAGGCAATCCGAAAAGTCTTCGAAGACCGGGAACCAACACGTCGGGCTGTTGTTACGGGCGTTTGGACAAATAAACAGCTCCATATTTCGACAAATGCTCAGTGCGTATGTTCGCCCCCATGTGGAATACGCAATTCAAGCCTGCCATAGTTGGCTTTAACACGACCTTAATGCAATGGAACAGCCACAACGCCGGGCATCTAAGAACGTAATTGGAATGCGGAATCTTTCACACGAGGAGAGGATGCAACATATGGGGATGTTCAGTGGAAACTATCGCAGACTACGAGGTGACGTGATTATGGCATACTTGATTCTGCGAGACCCACGTCATGTTTACCGCCCTTTGGTACAAACCAGCAGCAATACAAACCTGAGAGGCCACTCATTAAAACTCGCAGAACAATACAGTCGTCTGGAGTGCCGCATAAATTTCTTTTCCATTCGTGTCTGTCACCCGTGCAATGCTCTCCCAGTATCGGTCGTCTCTGCAATGACACTAACAATTTTCAAAAAACGGTTAGACGAAGCACTCTTCCACTTACACTTTGTTACTTAACACGACGTCTCCATCTTACACCTGGAGTATATACCATGGAATTATTTGTTGTTAACTATGGATGCTATGAACCTAAGAGGATCGCTGGATTACAGCGAATCAAACAAGTCCTTATTTTCTTATTTAAAGTATTAACTATTTCACTAGCCTTTTCATCATTATTTTTATGTTGATATCCCCCCAACTATCCAACGGGACTTGTAAAGCAAAGCTTCTTAACCCGTATAAATGCATTGTTCATTTTTCACTGTTCTAATCCGAATGTCATCCTGAGCTGGGCTATTTGTAAAGCGTCCGCTTCGGTGATACATGGGCTAGCTAATTCGCCACTCGTTATAGGTGGGCAAACTATGAAGCACAAATCCTCGGCAAAGTTAGCATGGATGATTCAACTACCCACTATTGACTTATCCCCCTCTGCGTCAACCTTCAAAGCAATCAATTGCTCATCTATGTCTCCGGAAACATTTACGCGTCATTCCACGCATAATTCTCAGGGCAACTCAATTACGTACGGTCGTCTTTCCTACAAAAAGCAGACGCGCTAGAGGCAGACCACCGCGTTTTCCACCCGGTCACAATTCATGTGGTCTAGACGAACCAGTCTCTTAGATGCTACCATCCTACAGCCTAACCCATGATGAACGCTCTAAATGACACAATGATAGTACCAACCAATTTTCAACGATCTTATGTCGTCGGGTAGTTACGGTCATTCCAGAAACATGCACCACGAAGCGAACGACCAACATTGCAGTTAATTTAATATTGACAAACCTATGTTGCAATTCGCCCATGTTGCAATCTTTTGCAGCTGAGCCAAAATACTAACCTGAGATGCCAACAGCTCAAACTGACTACGCATTACAGTCGACTTGATTGCTGAGAAAACGTTTTCTCCCTCCGTTTGTCCCGTACATGGAATGCCCTTCTGACTCAAGTTATCCTTGCCCCTACGTTAACGCTTTTCATAAATGCCGTGACGAAACGCTTTCCTACTTGCATTCCTTGTTATAGTCCGTTCCACTTGGAGGACGAAATAACGCAAAACTAACTATGTGCCCAACGGCCCTCTCCGCAACGTGGTCTTGGGGACACATGCAGTAGTGTCCATGTGAGTAAACTGGATCTATGTAAACTGGATTAACATATCACCTCTGTTAACTGAGGCAACTCCCGAGTAAGCGTTGTCATTTTCCTCTTACCTTCTGACTCATTTACTGAGCTATAACATCGTTCTACGCTATTTTGTGTGTGGACATCCCATTCCCACTTCAAACTCTCTTTATGCAGTAGTGCATTTAAATCGATGGGTGCTTGAAAACCATTTATTTATTTGATGGTTCTTTCAATTTTAATTTTTACTCCAATAATTTTACGGGACTTGTCAAACACATGCTATTTTACCCGTGATAATTCATGTTTCATTGTTCATCAAGCTAGATCTGCTAATCAACATGGACGCCAGTATGCACCTGATGAATATTGCCGTATGCGACGAAAATCGGATGGCTCAATCTTATGGAAACATAATTAATAAATACGTGGTCGATGATCAAGCAGCGGCCATCAGAATCTGCGCACAAACTGCACGCTCTGCAGCCTCCTGTAATGTGTATTATCCGTTCATCATAAGCAATGAAGGATCCCGCGTCAACCAAAACATCTGTGGTCCTTGAGCTTCTCGACCTTGTATATTTCCGATCTGTGCTTCTCCAACATCAGACGAAGAATAAATGTGCTTGATGTATTGTGAGAGGTGCAACCCACCAAACACAATCTTTGAAACAAGACAAACACTGACGTGTACAGGACGTGTGGTCCATGACCGAGTTCCCCGAGCTTTTATTGAGCCATTTGCTTAATCTTATGTCGGGGCATTCGTCCCACCCTGGCAAATTGCTGTACTGCGCATTTCTCGAGTCATACATGTCTTTGCAGAAAATAAATGTTCCTGCACTAACTCTTTCTAAGCTAACCACTTCCACATCTATTCATTAGCCATTTAAATCGCAATGACATTGACGTGTACATACCTTGACATTTAAACGCTATTTTGCGCTATCAGTTGTCTGCCTGAGAGCGCATATAATTAAGTTTTGTACTTGATTTTCTGTAAATAGCACACTAGATATTGGATCCACCCCGTGCTTTGAATAATTCGGGATCGATTATCCCGCCAATGGAAGCATTACTGCCAAAAGAAAAGATATCAAGGAGTTAACGCTGAAGACGAAGACTAGCCTGCTTCATTTTCTGGAAAGCTGCAGCCAAAAGACGGCGAAACAGCTTAGTGTTAACAAAACAACAGTAATAAACGACAGCATAAAGAATACGCTTGTGAAAGAGGCGATCAAGAGCGAGAGGCGGAAAACCACAGATAAAATAATTGACTCTACGCTGCGCTGGTTCCAATAATGAGAAAACTGGTACTGTAAATTCCACGCCGATGATTCAAGGAATTGCTGTATTTGTTGCACACGAACTTGAGGTTGCCGATTTTCAAGCATCCAACGGTTGGCTACAGAAATTTAAACTGCGATATAACATTTACAAAAGAGCCTTGTATTTTGAATTCAATGAAGTTCTTAGAATTTGTAAATCAATTCACTGAAAATATTTCCGACTGCAGCATGGTTTCAGTAATGAAGACATTGTTAAGGCTGACGAATGTGGTCTCCTTTACCGAGCGTTGCCTGGCAGGAGCCTTGTTATAAAAATATGTCAAATGTAAGAACGGAAAGCATTTCAAAATAGGTTTCACAAGTAGATTATGCACTTACTCAAGTGGAGCGAAGCTAATGCCTTTGGTTCTTGGTAAGTCATCTAGATCACGACTGTTCAAAATCCTAAACCGCGAAAACCTTTCAGTCATTTGAAGACCAAGCAAATCTGCATGAATGACCGCCGCCATATTTGTCTAGCGGATAAGAGCAAAATCGACCGGCAATTCTCTGGATTGAGGCAGAGAAAGTTCGACGAAAATTATTGTGGATGAAACGGACTGACAGTATCTTATCTGCTTGTAAATTTAAATCTATAAAAGCGCTTCCTATCAGCGACTGTAAGTACGACGTCTCGCTTACTAGTCTAAAACTGAATTTCTATACGTAGATGCAGCAACATAATCTGAGTAGTTAGGATTTTAGTTTATAAGCAACAGGCGTTGAAGTCAGCCTGACGACAGTGTTACCGTTATGAGTAAGTCGGACCTGGTATTCCTTTATGCCTACCGAAAGATATACTGGCTCGAACGACTTCAAATTATGGATTTCCACAGCTATCAAGTTGCAACGAAGAAGCAGGCACTTGCGGTGCAGATTTTATCGGACAAGCAGGCTTCATTGTTTTTACATCGGAACAATAATCGAATTAGTCTCCTATCGCGGTAGTGTGTTAGATCACTCGGAACTAACAATTGGACAGTTTCTGGCTTTTGATCAATAGAGAGTGATTTAATCACCTGTCAGTTAAGCTGATTTGCCGCTATCTTATTTACTGCGTTGTAAGAACAAGCAGCCATGCCCATTTTCTAGCTAGATATCATCGAATATATATATCGAATATATCACATTCTAACCTTGAATACAATAGTTGCTGTCGTCAGTGAAGTGTCGTTCCACAATAGCCAGCACTGAGATTTAGCATCTTAGTAGAGCATTGCGGCATTACTTTGTATAAACCGATTCCAAACAACTTGCCATATTAATCTAAGCGTTTGATTTCGCTCCCAGATGATGTGTGTGCTATATACCAGAGCGAAAGCAGAAATACTATCAAAAATAAAGAGAAATGTTTCATGATGGAGAAAAAGCACTGCTTTAAATGATGAGTTCTTCGTAGGTGGTGTAGTTATAACGAGGTGCAGAAGCCAATGATACTGTGCAACAATCTACTATCGCCTCACGGAAAAGGATCACACTCACAAAGTTTTTCGACAGCACGTATGATAAGTACATGAGTGCTGATGAGAGACAATTTTGGCTTCATCCGGATATCGAAGACTGGGTAGTGAAACTCGGTGTTTCAACTATATTGTTTAACGTTCGAATTGGACCGTCAAATAAATGAGAGCGAATACCGTGTAGACAGGTTTTACCTAATTTAGGAGCAGTGGGGCGAAATAAAATATGTACCAGTTTGTACGCAATGAGCCTTGCTCACTCATATTCTGTAGTATATGACAAATATCACGTTTCTGAAGGTATTAATTGCCAAATCACCCAGAAAGCATCTTGCCTTGGATCAAATGTGTCACTAAGTAGAGCCATTACACTGCATGATGACATACAGAATATGCCGAAATGCTAAATGATTTGCAGTTGTAACGGCGCATAGTAATTGTGCACATGTGGCTGTTAATGAATGTTGGCATTAAACTTCGTGCTAACGAACTATTTGGCATTGGACACGATTTGAAAATGTTGCGGAAAGGTACCAGATAGCTTAGTGATGATGAACAATTTTGAGCCAGAGTGCGGGACACATGGGCGTATGGTGACAGCGCGCCGCTAGTGCTAAGCCACAGAGGCGGAAAATTCAAATCACTCCAAAATATTTCAGTGCGTAACTGCTGAAAACGTTGCAAAACTGTAAAACAAAACTTATCTTGCATTAATAACAGCGACGGATGATTAAACGAATAAATGAAATAAACTAACAACGCAACTACACTTTAGTAGTGATTCCGTTGTTTTAGTGTGGGATAGGGATTAACAGTATTTCTATCTTGGAACGGCCTTAAAATTGATTATCCGGTACATTGAGTTCGATCACTTGTAAATATGTTTTCGACATGGTAACCAGCCGCACGGTGTATCATCAACCGAAATGTTATAATAAATGACTGAAACTTGGAATTGACATCTTTTCGATTAAGCGGGGGAAATTTGTGCGAATTCGCTTGTCAGACTACATAGAGCACGCGAATAAACACCTGCATTGTTGGGGCAATTTCTTAAATGATTCGTTTTCAGCATATCTATAGGGTGTTCAGCGAAATTGGTAATCAAAGATTTCCATATAATATGTCCCCTTCGTGTTCCGTTCAAGACACTTAACATATATGCGTACCACAGCTGTCATCTTAACGGAGAAGTAGGTCATAATAAAAGTGAGCCGCTTCAAACCTAATGCGAAAGGCCAACATTGCATTCGTCTATCATTAGGTACTAATATTCATGATTGAATCTGATGGCTTCGCCAAAATTCCGACCTGTGAATCTGATTGAACCGGTGCGGAGTATGACATAGCTGTCACACTAACATGCCTCTTCCCTCTCATTAGATCAGCACTGGTAAGTTTATTTGATGTGCTGCTTTCGAAACGATTAAAAGCAAACTTTGTAATTTTACCTTTAAAAAACCGAATACTAACTTAGTATCCAAACACATACTTTAACGACAGATGTACTTCGAATCAAATTTAAGAGCCAGTGGTATGCTTAACATTGTGTATACTCAAAACACAAACCTAAAAACGAATGCGTTACACACTTATTTTAACAATGGGAAATTGCTGTGGCTTTTGGTTTTTTTTGACTCCCTTGTCAATAAGATATCACTCGAAGCGTTAGCGAAAATTAATTTAAACTTTGACATACTACGCTTGGAATTCAGCGGTATGACTCTTACTGCTACCACTTTAGTAACCCAATGCGAATTCTAGGGACTTTTGTTTAGCAAGGATAATTTCATCGATAAACCTGGACAGAGAAGCACCGGGACTCTTCCACATTCCTTTGATACTTCAAATCCTTGAATTAGCCTGGTGAATTTGCGAATTCCTGGCTTTTCTAGTGGATTGTTGCTCAGCTAGTGCCTAGTATATGTTCGCCCTATGGAGATTTGTTAGCTTGTTAGGCTAAGTTAATCTTCGCCAGTGCAACGTTATTCCTACTCTCTCTATTCTTAATTCGGTCTCCCATTGGTCCCATAAGTGGATCAGCCAAGTGGTTGGAAAGGTTCAGGTTTCCCACTTCTAAGACGATGGCTTCAAAACTCATCGCACAATTGACATCTGCTATCAATTACGGTTTAGGAACATTATCCTAACCCAGCAAAACCGGTTACTTGGCTTCCATGCCACAGCGATGCAATTTGTTGGGTGCATCTAACTTATCCTTGTGTCTAGCATAAGGTTTAACTAGTGGCAACTTAAACGGTGACCTAGAACATATTAGCAGGTATCCATTCCAGAATTATGCATGTTAAAGTACCTTATTATTGTTGCATTAATGTATTTTAACACTTGTTAAATTGTTTATTTGCTAAAGAATCAAATTGTTTGAACACTCGGGTGCAACACCGTAAATAATGTCCAGAATCAGACGGCCAATATACAAAGAAATAACGTTAAACCTCTTGACCTCCTTTCTCGACCAGGCATAGGAAGCATATGGGTGTATACTTTGAGGTATTCACTTGTAATCATTGGTTTTCTCTGACGCCCAATGCACACGTATTTCATAGAACTCAGTCGTGCTAAATTGAAGTAATACCGATGAAGATGGAAACATACACGGACAAACTGCATGTTGCTGGGGATATAAGAAACGGCGGGAGAAAATATTGCATTGGGATAAGGTATGAGAGCAAAGTGTTTACTCTCGTGTTTTGAAGATGTTGCTGAATACAGAATACTGTGTTGTAGAACAAGTAGAAATGAATTCTGTAGAACTCATTCAAAATATAGTGAAAAAGCTTAGAAAAATTGTCTGCCGTGAATATCATTATAATTCTCATGTAACATTAAAAATATCTGACACACTGTATTGCAGGACTCACAAATGTGTGGTGTTATCGTAGGCGTGTAATCGTTATCCACATCAAATAATAGTTAAATATAAATCTAACAATGTTTTGAACTGCTGCACAGCTATAGCCTTTATCACATGTTCAGCAAACAATTCAAAATATTTAACACTCTCAGTTCGAAGAACAGTGGTTAGGGAACTCGATTCACATCCGGCACGACAAGTTTGCATTCGTGTCCGCGTGTACTGCATGGACCACCTAGGTGCAGCATTGGCCTCAGCATGGGGAAGTCACCGAGATGTAGATTACGGCAGGCCATAATGAGGTTGACTCGCAACCAACAGTAAGACAAGGTGTAGAGTCCTACTTTCTCGCACCGGTCTTCATACCGTAAGCCACCTACACTCGGTATGAGCCTCATAACAAGGTGTAGGACCCGTTCGTTCTTTTGCGCGTCGCCACGGTAATCGGAAAGTAGGCGGGCGAACCGCACTCAAGCATTGGTCTAATGATGGAAGAGAAGAAGCGAGTGGCAACCTCCTCAGACCATGTGCCGAAGCTAGGTTGGAGCGCAAAAATATGCGCAGTTCGTTATGATATAGCCTGTTCTTCTTGTCTATGGACTTCAGATGGTAGCGCGAGAGAACGCCTAGGTCGTTCACCGAGGGTGTAGGTTATAGCGGTTGGATGTCAAGGGTTTGGTTTCGACTGTCAGTACCCTTCCCCAGGCTCATAACTGCAGACTTGGCTGGGTTGACCGGGAAATAAACTTCTGCATACCATGTGGATAGGCGGTTGAGATGTTGTCGAAGTACGTCACAATCGTCAGCAGCGTCAACTTCTCTGCAAATCTTCATGCCGTCCGCAAACCAGTCACACGGCGACCGGCGATGCTGAGCTAGAAAGCCAACGTGCATCAGGAACAGAGTGGGTACCGACACGGCAGTGCCTTGAGGCACGCCAGCTCTAGAGGCATACCAGGCAGTTATATCGTCCACGACCTGCACCGTCCACTTTCGTCTAACAAGTAAGTCGCTGATCCACGGGTGCAGTGAGCCACCCATACCACATATCTTGAGTTTGTGAAGGAGAACCTCATCGCTGACATTGCTGAACGCTTCACTGAAATCGATAAATTTTACTTGACAGACTTCTTCCTTTGTATTGACTTCAAACACTCATGCCTGTTTACAATCAAGTTTTCAATGCATGAGCGGCCTTGTATTAAACCGTGCTGTGCGGGAATCAGGACCTATTTTGACTATGGCTACTGCATTAACCTATGTATTGCTGCTGCTGACTAAACGATCTCAAAACAGCTTCACAACCTGGAGTACTATCATACACAATGTTCAAGTGGCTACGCAGATGGTTCTATGTCAAAAGTTTGGTAGCGCAGGTACAGGCCATATTCGTACGCAGTCCAAGAAAGTCTTGGAAATTCACTCTAATGCTCGAAATCGGCGAGTTTGGCGAACTTGATATTGAGGATGTTGGGCTGAACTCTCAGCATCTTTGAGCGATGGCTAGTGCCACTGTTGTTCAACACATATTTTCGTCGCCATGTTAGATATGCGGTTTAGGCATGGGGACCATGGTTAAAACGAGATATTCCTCTGCTAGTGCAAACCCAAGTAAGGGCTATCAAGTAACCACGTGGACTATCCGGTCTCAGTTACGAACTGAGTCTTCGGTTGCTTGGTGTCTTCTCAGAATACTGACTGTTTCGCTGAGATCTCGTCCTCACATACTAGATACTGAGGGAAAAGCGAGCGCCCATGTGCTTCGCTGTTGACCCTAGTCCCCTTACGAACAATGTCGAGGCCATCAATTGAAGCCAGTAACGCAGCACGTCGGTGTAGGTTGTAGGAAATATCTGTACTTCCTTACAATCTATTCACAATGGAATGCACTGCTAACACATGTGGTGAACGCACCAGATATAGCAAAATTCGAGAAACTGCTGGACTTTTATCCTAGTGCTAAATGTTACACAACGATGTGACAAAGTGCCACCGTTTTACGACTGATGATTCACGTTCCACGTTGGAACAATTTTGATTTTAATTTTCTTGTGCATTTGTCATCCAGTGGGTATTGTGTAATTATGCTTTTTATCCCATTATGCACTACTGAACTAATGAAATTTCTCTTAGTGTCACTGACAAATGATGCTGGCAGCAACTCAAACGAATTAGCGACGGAGGCGTTCGACATAGCGTTTTTGATAATCAACCGCCAGAAGAAATTCATTAAGCAGATGGCCAAACATTACCTCACATGTTCTTCAGCTCTTTGTTTTTCCGATCAATAAACTTTACTACTAACAGCCTAAAAATATCACGAATTACGTCGCCTAAGTCCAGAAGTTTGAAAATAAATGTTTTTTAACCGAATACACGAAAAGATATGGCCCTAATATACCGGGCGTGTCCTGTTTACAAAAGAACTCCCAGTTCAAAAAAATTGGACGGAGCTCGTAGATCAACGGAAACACCGTGTGTATTTTGTTTGTGAAAAGATGTTAAGAAACTAACAGGAGCCAGCAAACCACCATGTTCAAACTCCAACCTACATTGCAGACGCGTTAGTAAACTTCGTAATGTGTAGCGTGTAACCACGGAACTCATTACGATTAGTGTGTATACACCTAAAGTTTGAAAAGCTGCCAAAGCATTAAGAGCCCAGTAATTACTCCCCTTGTAAGTAATAAAAGGCATGAGCAGTATTCCCGTTTCTACTACAGTGCCAGCACGCTTAATCAACGGTACTGGAACACCCGCTTAACTTGCGCATACATAGATCCCCTGGAGCGGATAACATTCATAATGAAGCGCTGCAGGTAGCGGTCATGCCGATTCACTAGCTGAAGTCTTTCTGATTTGTCTGGACGATAATATAGTACTTTCAAATTCCTTGTTAATAATCAACCGTATTCACAAGAGAGGGAATTGGTTTGAACTTGGCAGTAACCGCTCGGTAAGGTTCTTGCTTTTTATGGCCAAAATCATGGAGGCGATCGTCGCAGCCACACTGATGGGTTACCTGTAAAGCTGCAGTGTCATCACGCGCAGTGGCACAGGTTTCGTCAACATTGATCATGTGGCACCAGCCTGCTGTTAGTGCGAGACAATATTTTCTATCGAAAGAGCTGACGTGAGGACAGCAACGTATATTATATATTTGGACTTTTTGGATGCTTTCGATCGCTCTGATCCTGCTTCCCAAATGTCTGCACTATCCTATCGAATATCCACTGTCAGGATTAATATGTAACCTTTTGTCGCGAACACTAACTGGAACCTACGACCGAAGACCTTTGTCCGACCCGGTTCTAGTCGAATGCAGTTTACTGCAGTTTTTGGTACTTGGGCTTCCCAACTTTTCTCTCTAGCCAACCGACAGGAAATGACAAATCTATGCTTTATTACCCTTCATAATCCATAGTTTCATCCAAAACATCCGCATTCAGAGCTATTTGAATGATTTGGAGAATATCTTTGCCATATATCTCAATGGGTCAAAACACATGTTTAAAAAAGTCGGGCAGTGAAAATAGGAAAGGAAACGGCAATTTTCCCTTATTTGAAATCCTCTTCGCGTACTCATGAAAGAAAGATATCATCCGGTTGGAGAGATTATTATGTAGTAAGTGGCCGCAATAACGTCGCTACTACTTCTGAGATGTACTATTTACGCATGTTGAAATTATACGCGCCTATTAACACGACTTTATTCCGTCTGATGGAAAGCAAAGGACAGTAGCAAACGGAATAGATAATCCATGGGTATATTGACGCTAGCCAGATTGCACTTGTTAAGTTCATTTTTAAATGAGAACGACTGAGATGTTTATATAATTACTTTTGAAACCCTCAGAAAGTTTTGAGTGCTTACCAAAAGCTCAAATGTATCTTCACAATCTTCGTCTTATTAGTGAGTAGTAGGGGTTTTCTTGGGTATTTTTGTACATCAGTCACAGTTCGACTTGAGCAAACCAAAACCACAAATCCAGGGAAGCGATAGACAGCCGTTTTGTCCAATTTAGACTCGTTAGCAGAGCGCATAAAATTGGAGCATTAAACTTCCTAAATGCAGTCACCTCTGAGGTTATCCAAAGATGCAGAAGGGGACAAAACGCCATCGCTTTCAACATAGCTAACAATGTCACGATTGACAACATTAGGCCAACTGTTTCGAGGGCGTGCAACATCGCTGAGACCGATATTAGTTGTAGAAGATTGAGAAAAATTCTTTATGTTTTCCTTGTCCGATTCTGTTTAGCTTTCGTAACGCAAGTCTCGCAATTCCTTTTATCAAATGTCAAAATATTTTAAGATATGTTCCTACATTTTGCAAATTTATTCTATTCGAAGAAAGATCACTTTTGCAACGTGAACTTCAACGCATGAGTGCAACTAAGGTCTCGCCTGAGCCGAAGCAGTGTCATCCACCTTGCGCGCTTCCTCGAATGCCAAGAAGGAGGTCATTCGACAGTGTTTGGTTCTCCCTTTCTTAAAACGCAGATAATCTTAATAAGGACACTGTCCACACAAACGATGCTAAGGCTGGCGACAGCGTAGCGGAAATTGAGATGCTCACGCATCCACACCACATTAGTCTTGTGGATATAAGAAATAGTGTAGATTCACTCGATGCACCACGTTCTGACAAAACAATAGGGATTGGGATCAATCCCTACAATGCGATTGAAACAGATACAAGTCCCAAAACATCACATGGGACTATCGATAGCTCCAGTGAAGGTACATTACGGCCCATTGACATAATGACTACACATAGCAGCAGGGGTCATGGTCAGCGCCCTAATCGTCCTAGAACAAACAGGGACCTTCTTGCTGGAAATGTGACTCCCCGTCTCCCAATGACAGTCGTGAATATTAATGCTGCTGCACATAGTGGCAAACCAAATTTCCCTATTGTTCCGGCGACGTGCCAAGGCTAAACTCTTGGCAGATTCATGCTTAGATTTGCTGAAACACAGACCACTTATTTATGCCCCTATCCATACTCTATTCCGCCTCCACCTCTCAAATTGCCTTCTGTGAGCACTTCGATAATAACACCCAATCCCCTTAAACTCAGTCGCTCCAAATTACCACAGTATTCTTTTTGACTTCCCCCACCCATTCCCCTACCCACTCTAATCCCGTTAAGAATGGCGAATCTCACGGTAAGGGATTTACTGCGGAAGGCTCTAGAACTAATGTGCTTGCAATAGTAAATACTAGGTGGAATGATGAACACCGCCAGGACTTTTTAAGACTGATACTAATTAATATCCGTTCTCTGCTGAATAAACTTCATTTAGTCCGCACCTTCATGTCTGATTAAATCTGATATGAATTTACTCACTGAAACCTGGTGTCATGATTCTATGCCCAGCCAACTGCTTTTTATCCAAAGCTACAAGCTTATTAGATGTGATCGAAGGCAAGGCAGAGGAGGTGGTTGCATAATTTACTACTCATAAAACCTCATTGTCTCTGAATTCACGCTTCCACTTATATGCCCCACTATTGATTCCGCTTGGTTACTCTTGTCCTTCGGTACTAAGCGAACTCTTGTAGGCTGTATATACCGCTCACCATGGGCCAGCTACATTGATGAGAATCAGTTGGTTGACGTCTGCAATTCCACGTCGTAACTTGGTTCTTTTGATAAAATTGTAGGTGGAGATTTCAACCTACCAGATATCTGCTGGTCAAACTTAGTAACAAAAGCAAAACATGTTGAGTTCATAACCTCCGTCATCACTGGTGGTTGGGAGCAACATGTTCTCGTGGCTATCAGGGGAAAAAATATACTAGACCCACTTTTTACCCCAAGAACCTCCCAGATAGCTACTGATATAATTGACGGTCTTCCTAGATGTGATCACAAAATAGTCGGATATAAAATTATAGCTGTGTCTTCACATGTGAGGTCTGCGGTGGTTCCACACTACCTGCAAAAGGTTAATTGGGTAGATTTCTCCGCTTTGCTTAGGGTCCAAAATTGGGACCATTGATTTCTTTCGTCTGACATTAAAGGAGCCTCTGACATCTTCTAGGACAATGTGACTATGTGCTTGAGCATACTAGCTTGTCGTGGTAATAATGCAGACTCTTCTAAGTGTGCCAACAACACAAATGACAAGCGGAAAATACGAGTGCTAACACAAACATATGAAGGTACTTACGACTTCAGCTTATTACTGAGACTCCAACGCCTTATAATTAGGACGGACTTGAAACACCACACTCATCTCATGCAGAAAGAACAAAGGGTTGTTAATAGTAGCAATACAAGTCAAGTGGTGACCATATTACGGAGAAAAAGGAGAGGCGGCAAAACTGGCCTACCCTTCCAGCTCGTCATTCCTGAAGGTGATTGCATTGATTCCCCAAGTACCATGGCAGAAGCCTTTAACAAATACTTCGCTAGATCCTTTAATCTTAGAAAAGAAACTCTGGAATTGTCAACGTCGTTTCACTTCTCTGAACAAGTCTCAGCGATCGGGCTTAGTGTCGATGCGATAAAAGCTATGATTACCTGTCTACGACCATCATACACACCTAGCCCAGATGGGATCTCTTTTGCTTTACTCAAACACAGTGGAGATGATATCCCTCTTATATTATTAAATATCTTCTCTTTGTCTGTCCAGTATGGTCAGTATCCCGAAGGTTGGAAAACGGCTACGCTTATACCACGACATATGTCCGGGTCCAAAACTGACATCCGGAACGACCGCCCTATTAGTCACACAACGGTTCTCTCACGCATGCTAGAGAATTGTTAAGGAACATTTGGTTTCGTTTCTAATATCGTACAAACTTCTCTCACCTTCCTAGCATGGCTTTCTGAAGTCCCGTTTGTGCGTTACCTGTCACGTTGACTTCCTTAACCATCTAACTAAAGCAAGTGACTCAGGTCTTATGTGCATAGTAATCTTCCTCGACATACAGACAGAGTCCCACACAAAAAGCTGTTACATAACTTAAGTAAGTACGGTGTGACAAATCCGCTTAACTCTTGGATCAAATCGTAACTAATAGAACGGTCGCAAGTTGTGGATATCAATGTTTACATCTCTTCACCTCTTCTGCTCACCAGTGGAGTGGTAGAGGGCAGTGTTTTAGGTCCGTTACTCTTCCTACTGTATATAAAGGACCTCGTTTCTGTTATATAATTTGGAAAGCCTTATTTGTTTGCTGATGATCTAAAAGTGCTTTACACGTTCCCATGTTCTCAGGGTACAGCTGAACTTAACAATATCCAGAACGAATTGAAAGCCATTGTGAGATGGGCTGATATGTGGCAGATGACGTTTGCAACATCGAAGTGTAATATTCTAGCGCATGGATGTCAGATAGCGGCAGGTTTGTTCAGGCTTCGTGACGAAGTCATTCACATCAGCCAGGCTGTTCGTGACATAGGTTTAAGATATTCTATTTTCATAAACTTTAGCAAACATACAAACCATATTGTGAAAAAGGCTAATCAATCGGTCGGGCTCATATGCCACCTGCTAACCTTGAAAGAAACCAAACGAATTGCTTTCAAAATCAGTATCAGGCCTCTGCTTGAATATTGCTGTGTTACGTTCAGTAACTTGCGAAAGGGTGACTTGAGAGACATTGAAAACATCCAACGCGCCTTTACGAAGCGCATATCTGACTATTCAACCGTTCTTTCATACAGAGATAGGTGCAAGCAGTTGAATCTTGAACCTTTGTGGTTACGAGGAATACAACTAAATCTGTGCTTCCTCCACAAACTCGCATGGCGGTAAGCATGTGTTGGAACCTAGCAATTGCACATTCGGGATAGTACCGGTTATGAACTGCGAGATAGCGAAAGCATATTCTATTTACCTAAATTCAAGAGCAGCTTAAGGGGAAATTTCTACCTTCTTACGTACGGCTCCATATGGAATAAGCTGCCAAATGAGATTAGATTTATTGAACATTATTGCATGTTCAAGTAAATGATAAAGGTTTATTTGTCAATGGACAAAGTCAAATGCATCTTAAAAATTCGACGATGATGAAAAGCTGTATGAAGGGTCGGATCGTGTATGATACTGGAGAACATCGACTCGAATGCACTAGAGAAAACAGGATTATCTAGAATGAACTGTTAGAAACCGCTTCTTACGCAATTCTTTAATGCCACCTTCTGTGCAGTTTTACTCCTTTCAAAATAATTCATACCAACTGCCTTTTGTTTACAACCGAGAGCAAAATTATTTACTGGTGTGGCGTCAGGAACTATCTTTGTAATTTCCTCACAAATGGATGAGTTCGTAATATTGTTCTGCGATCATCTTCGATCCATTTGTTCTGCAGTGCTAATCAGTTCCGCTTCTTTTTTGGAGTTAACAGTCCAGAAACACATACTGGAATTCAGTGATTGCGATAACGGTTCCCTATGTGACTTTGCCTATGGACAACTCGTACAGTTATCTGTCTCCAGCTATCACGCCACACAAATTGATCGTCTGACCGGCTCGATCCATTTAAAGGCTGATAAAAATACATACCTGCCTATATTTTACAGTAACGACATAGTACCTCTTTCACATAATTCTTCTTTTCTACATTCTCCCTTATTTCATTGTTGGCCACGACTGGGCTAATCTCCTGTGGTAACGGATCATAGCTTCCAGATCATAGAAGACTCTAACTATGCAAAGCACATTGCCACAAATTAACTGGCGTATGAAAAGTCCCATAATTGAATGATCCGCATGACGGACTGGACTGAGGCTTCATCGCTCAGAATACATTTGTAAAAGCAGCCCTAAAAGGAACACAACACGATAAACAGGAGATGCTTTATATGCTACAATGCCGCACCGGCACGCGGCCAGGTATAGCATGGAAATGCGGGCGAAACCTTTCGAGGGAATAACTTACATGGAAGCAGGACCCGTGTGGACGGTTCCACGAGTGGCCATATTACTTCAACTGGACATTTATTTAAATCTGCATATGTTATTGATCCTGGTTTTTTAATTTCTTTGATACCTTAATCCTAACAATTACTTTAATACCTGTTTTGGATCCATTGTAGAATGCGTAAACAAATTGATTATTTTTTGCGATCCTGTTGTGCACATTGATCAGACCACGTAGTTGGACTGCATTTCGAATCGCCGAGGAATATACAATTTATTGATTTATTTATACACCACATTAGAACATACAACACTGGCAGGTGCATCTGTGCTTTCAACTTTCTGAACAGCACTGCATACTAATAAAATATCTCAGGAGCAGACAACAGAAAAATGGTTAGCCAACAAGCTCGTTTTCAGTGGTTAATCATCGCAAACCAAAGATAAGGGTAAAAATTCTGCGGGTAAACGATTAGTGACCATGTTATGGGATTAGTTCCACTGCGACCAGTGGTGCGTGTCGTGTTATCCATACCATGCGTCATCGTTACAGGTAGCGCTGGTAAGGGGCCGGACAAACTGCTTATGCGCAAATCGATCAGGCCTATGACGGAGAATAACGATCGTCATGTGGCTACGCGACAGGGTGGAACGCTTCATGAGCGTTGGTCTGGTGTTTCGAAACAGCCAAATGCGCTTGCCACTGTTTTAACCACCCCGCTATACAGCCAATCTGGACACTGCTCCCGGGCTCCCTCGGACAGTCTCCTGGTAGTCGTTCCGGTATAACTTTAACGACACGAACTGGAGGATGTGTGCACAGAATGTAGGATTGGACAGTGGAATCCTGTCCTTAATTTGCTGAGTCGGAATTTGTACTGAACTGAAACTTAGTCTAAAGCTTGCCGCGTTGTAGTTTTGACTGATGGCCTCCAAATGCCTTCTAGTTTATTATGCTGTCCCGTCCCCTTTGAAAGTTTGCGATAAGTAGACCGGCTTTTTTCTACTGAAAACTGGTTTGCTTTCGTTTCTCGAGGCTCCATATTTCGCAGAACGACGTTTCACGTTTAAACATTTCGCTCGAATTTTCCGGGAGGATGTCATGTCAGTTAGATATCGAACGATTTTTGTTTCTGACTGGATGAAACGAAACTGGCAAAATGAGTGCATTGCCAATTCCACGTTGGCTTTGGATGGACACTGGGTTGTATCGAACAGTCAGAACTTGAGCTTATCTGAGCGTCAAAGTATCACATCGAGTTGTTGCGCTCAGATTCCAATCAGATTTAATTTATTCTGTGCTGAGATGAAGTGTGGCACTAGTTGCTCCATGCATATGCGGCTATCTGCCATTCCGAATGTGTCGTCCACTTGCCGTCCATAGTAGACTAAGATGATAGTCCCGCTCAAATAGAGGTTTTCTAACGTACTCATGAACAAATCAGCTAGTAACGGTCTATAGTTAATCCCATTGAGACTCCGTCTATCTGTCTGTTAATCTGCTCTTCAAACTGGGATTGTATGTTACTGATACGCAATAGAAGTAACTGTTTATGCCGGTTGTTCGAAAGCCCGACATGTAGATGATACGATTGAAAACTGTCGCATAGGGTGTCTATCACCTCTAATGGAACACTGGTGAAGAGTGATTCTATATCTAGCAAAATCATCTTACTTCCAGTTTGCACTACATGTCTAATGGAAGCTACGAAGCTGAAGGTTTCTCTGAGGGTCTGTCTTAATGAAACTTAACTGGTTCTAGCAGCCTGACGAGCCACTTCGCTTTTCAGTAATATGGATAATGATACATGCTCAAAATGGGTCTCATAGGAAGTCCTTCTGTATGCGCTTTCGATATGCCATACAGTCGTGGGATTACTGTCCTTGTGGGACGGGTGTATTCGGACAAGGCGGAGTCAATTTTGTCCTCTAGTTTCAGGCAACGTAACAATTTCGTAATTGTTTTTTCGGATCGCATCTGCTTGTCTTTCTCTGTCTCCATCCTTCGAAATTTCTTAGGATCGCTAAGGGTGACATTCATCTTATAAATGTAGTCTGATTTATTTACCAGAACGATCGTTGCTCTTTTGTCTGGCCTAGAGGGTAGCAGCTTCTCGTTCCGTTTAGAAACATTGATGGCATCAGAGTGCGGCTTCGTTAACGGATACTTGTGTGTAGGTTTGTGTTTCAGGTACAAATATCATCTATTCAACAAGATGGATTTAAAAAGATCAGCAACTAATGTCGAAGAACGTAGGGGCATAGTTACGTGGGAATGTACATTTTCAAACTAAAGTTCAAGTGCCAGCTGAATTGTATTATTACGGGGGACAACAAAATTTCGGCCGAAGCGATCACCATTCGCGTCTATACCCCTGATGTATGTGCGCATAAGCAATTTGACTGGGCCTTAACTCTACCCTGGCCCCCTATAAAGCTGACGCATGTTGTGGAAACACCACACACACAAACCACTGATCGCAGTGGGACCAATCACATAGCTTGGTCACTCAGATCGTCTATCCTCAGAATTTTTACTCGCGGTCGCGAGTGTCTGAGTCAGGCGGGTCTAGTCAGACACGAACCAGGCCACTCAGGACCAGCATCGAAACGACGACGAGTTCTGCTGAGAACGTAAGCGGAACCGGCGCAGCGTTCGTAGGTATGCTGCATTCGATATACTAACCACGTGTTTGCATGCTGTTTCCTTAGTTCAGGAGGTTTGTTTGCTACCTCGACTTAGTGTTATGATTTCACCTCATTTTAATGTGTACCTGCTTAATCTATTAACTCGCATTTTCTTTGAGCTAATAGAAGCCGCCATATGTTTCAATAAACTTGGGTATCTCCTGATCTCTTTCTTGCAACACCTATGAGGACGAAGCAGACAGACACGGATAATATTCCTCGCCTCACTTTTTCTAACTGCGTATGCTTGCTGCTTGTCATTTAGAAAGCATACAATGTTTCTCAATCTGCCTCGCTACTTTACGCGCACACACTCGCGCACAGGTTTGGAAGTTTGTTATTAGCAATGCAGTGCTCTATGCTGTTGTTTTGCACAGATTTGATCAAGCATACTCGACGACCACTTCGCAGTTAACTGTCTAACACTAAGAAATACGAATTTGCTGTGGCAAACCACACCATCCTTTCGTTATCCCCGTGGGAGAGTGAAGAATATGGCAAGTGGATCTAATTCCTGTCCTTGTGGTCCCAGTAGATAAGCATACGAACCGTATGCGCATTTCTCCCCATAAGTAACCGGAAGTTCTAATCGAGTTTATGGCGCACAAGTGGTCCATTCGCTTTCGCTTATCATGATTTGATTACCACTTTAAAAGTCATTTTTCTTTATGGGTAAATAGAAATTAAAGCCTGCGAAAATGTTATATTTGCCGCGCAGGACCAGGAATGACACCTTCTAAAGCACGTGTTAGTCCTTCTTTAAACCAGTCGGTTAGCCTTACCATAGCTTGAAGTTCATGAGAAATTATACATTTTTCCTATTGTAGTCTTTCGACATATTCCTCACACATTATTTGTTCAAGAATTTACCGCTGCGATATAAACCGCCCTAACCGTTGCGATGCGAGAAATGCAGCACTTTCTTGGTGGTTCTAAAATGGAGCTGGCGCTTTTCGACGAAAGATGAGCAGACTGTCATTCAAGCCAGCTAATTGCCTCCAATGTCTACTTCCAGTGCTTTCAAAAGTTACAGATGTTGTCGTTGCTAACAGGTGCATGGTTTAACTGGACCAATTTAGCCAAATGGCACAAAAGCTATATGGCTTCCGCCAGAATCGATCGTGCACTACCTGCCTGCTGTTGGCGAGAGATTTTGGGACAAGGCAGTAGATGTTGACGCAGGAGTTGGTTAATGATTATCACGTTTCAGATGCCTTTAACCGGTTAGATCATACTATCCTTTTGGTCAAGCTTCAGGTATGAGGCATTAGTAACCCCCACCCTAATTGGAACATTAACTACTCTTTGCCCAAGCTTCGGGTAATGGATATTCATGAATCCATGTTATTACAGAGTAGAAGTAGGGGGAGTTGAATGGCACCGTTAGAAATTCCTCACATCTAGACTCACTCAGACAGCCGTGACACGCCCGGAAAAAAACTATTCGCTCTTTTCTTCCTTTCGGGAATCGTCAGCAGTGCGCATTCCATCGGACCCTGCTAGGGTTCGAATCCGCAACTCGACTGTTGCCAGGCCGTGGTTGAGACCACTGAACTATGTGGGACAGTAATGACAAACGTGAATAAGTTGCTAGATGTGACATAGCGCCGCTCACTATCCACTGAAGTATGTTACTATCGTGAAGAGGACAGGGTAGCCCCTTCACATCTAGTAACTAAATCGCGATGGTCGTTGCCGTCCTCCGTAGCTCAGTGGTCTCAAGCACGGACTAGCAACAGTCAAAATGCGGTTTCGAGCCGTACCAGGGTCCGATGGAATGCGCACTGCTGACGATTTCCGAAAGGATGAAACGCGCGTACAGTGCTTTCCGGGCGTGTTGTGGTTGTCTGTTTGAGTCTAGATGTGACGAATTTCTACTATAATCCATGTCATGTCAGCTAAAACTTCAAGGCGGTTTGCCAGAAGCTTCGATGTTACAGAATTGGCTGTTGCTGTATTTTAACGAATTTGCAACTGCTTGCTTTCTGTGGAAGCAATCAGTGGGTGGTGAGTGATCAGTGTCAGAAAACCGGGTGCAGGCCCAAAAAGGCTTAGATGAGATTTTATATGGTCAGTCGGAAGTTGTTTCCAATTCAACTCAAATAGTTATCAAGTGTTCTATCTGTGGCACAAATGTCTAACATTTACGACCAAGGCTACGAGGAACTCGAGCTCTGTTCGCGCGAACTTAATCTCGGCTTGCCGATCCAGGAAGGTTTTTCGGAGCATCTAAGACGTCGGGTTCGTACGGACAGCGTTCGTTCACCACAACTTAACTATTTTCTTCCAGCTAATTTCTGCATACCTAGTTCTCATGTGGAATAGGTGACTCAGACATTATAGTGATGGCACAAAACGATTTAACTATCTGAGATTTCGAAACATTGACTAACCGAAAGCGTCAACATGTTATGACACTTATCTTGCGAACTACATATAAATGTGCTAGCTGGATTCAATGGACGCTATCAGCATTTGATCGTAATCTCATCATCGTATATTAGATTTTAAGCAAACCGAATAATTCCGGCAATCAACTGTTAGAGATCTGTCGTAACAATAGATTAAAAGCCAACCACTTAAAAACGCGAACAATGTAGCCGATCGGATTGTAGATGGAATGCTCTCCTCGCTATGTGTATAGCTCGTGTAGAAATCCCTTCCAGAATATGTTGTTTCAGTCCCAATATTATCTGTGTTCTAGGACAGTGTTGACAATGCGCTATCGGTATTACAACACATCACATAACACACGAGAACCGTGTGTAAATTCAAGAAGCCAAATCGCACCAACGCACGTGAGTTTCGCTGGGGAAGCCAAAGGCAGCACTAATTCATTTTGAATAAAACTATGCGTGAATGAACAGAATGGACAGTATTTTGATCGGCAAATTCACTGTCAAGTGTTGCTCACAGTTTCGCGCTATTTTGCTCATCGTTTGTAACCCGTAACCGAAGATTGGGAGTTTGTGAACGCCATCCACTCAGATGTAGTTTTCATAACAAGCACAATCTGGTCTCGACCAACGTCGACAACTCGGTTTTCATAGAAAAAGCGAGCAATGATTTATGACGCACCAAATGGCGATTGCGTGACAGGTCCCCTAGAATGACCAGATCAAGCAGTTTAAAGCAAGAATAAAACAGAATAGCGTAGGAGAAGGGACAAATTCGGATTCTAAATGATTGCACAACGCATTCACACGAACAGTGGTGCAGGTTTCCTCATTAACATCAACTTATGCGTGCTTGCCAACCAAACCTAGTCGTGGTGAAAGTTATCTTTTAAACAATGTCACTACAAAATTTAGCCTATACAAACATCTTAGGATTGCACTTGACCTCAGTCAAGTCATGCAAACATTCCATTTTGCTATGCGTGAGGTGACTAATGAAATGAAATTTGGTTATCACTATAAAGCAGCAAAATCATCTGTAACTCCTATGAACATTGCAACCACGTCACAGCATATTCTGGGATGTTGCTTCAACAAGGCACCACAGGGTTGCTTAAAAATCGCATACTTGTTTTACACACCACGGAGATTCCGGGCCTCAAGTTATCGAGGTGCAACAAGCTTCTATACACTTGGTTATGTGGCTAGGCCTTCAAATCGGTTGATAAAGTATAAGCAGGAACGTAATTGCACTACGAATCGGCTGCTTGCACTAGAAAGACCGAGTCAGGATCTCGCAGAAAACGCGAAAGTTATGGAATGACTGACGAAGGGCACGCTTGTGTATGGGTGTATATCAATTTGTACTGCTGCCTAGTAGACGAAGATGACAGACCTTCAGATAAAGCGTTATTGTTGGGATGGCTTGTATCGGTCATTATATTACACACAAGTAGCTTACAAGCATTGTGTTTGTAGACAGATGTGTGTGGACAAAGTGAACTTTGGAACTTCGCTACATCGGTATAAGTGCTGTAAAGATCTGACAGTGAATTTAAAGTGCCATACCCAGAAGACGGGGAAAATTCAAGGGAAGCAGTACTTCCAGTGGGGAAGAACACAGACATTGACAAAGCGAATAATCAAATCACACGGGAAAGAGGGGACTTAAAGCCTAGGAGCATAGAATGAAAACCTACTGAATTTTCTAAAGGAGCAACAATAATCGCGGTTCAGTAATATAACTAGGTACTTCCCTAATGTAACAGAGTGTAATTCATCACCGTCATTAAGCAGTTTGAGATGCTGCTGCTGCTACCTGGTTCATCTGCGAGGCGAAAAAAGAAGTATACAATGACACTTGGATGCATTAACTAATCACAAGCTTGGAGCTAAATATGGATGTCGCTCAGAAGAACTTGCAACTTGAGTGAGAAAGCAGCGTTTCGAAGATTGCTATCCAGGACGATTTGGTCAGCATATTTTAGTAGGGTCAATGAAGAGGAGGCTGGTATTGAGCTGACGTAAGTAGGAAAGTTAAAAGGCGGCAAAACTGCTCACTGAAGAACACCGGGGTTGGTGGTTAGTGGGGTGGAGGATCTGTCACTAAGTCGAGTAATTTGAGCTTGTCCAACAAAATAATTACTGGGCAAATGGACGACCTTGAATAAGCAAAGCATACTGCAGCAATTTGCGGTTCACACAGTTGAATGCATTGGTATACTCAAAAAACACATAGGAGTTTTTTGTTTCTGCACTCAGGTGATGACTATGCAGAGTGTACGAGGCAGGCCACCGCACCTAGTGTAGGCCTCAAACCACAATAACTGGATTGAAGCCAGTCATTCGAGTGAGTTTGGGACAGCAACATTACAAAAAAATGAGGGTTTTCCGGCACCTTCAAAGCAACAAAAGTAAAAGCGATCGGTCAATATTTGTTGAAGCCTTTTATCGGCAGTGATCTGCTAATGAAACTACTCCAGCAGTCAGGGATTTTGTGTTACTGCATGCACATTGTGTATGCAGATTCAAGCGGCTATGGCAAGATGTCAGCATTTTATTTGAGTACAATGTGAGATAGATTCACTAGATCACTAGCTCTACCGAAACTTAGGCCTTGTAGCAAATTATTCACATTTATTCTGGGCCCAGAATGGCTATGGTGCTATGATGATATTGCAGTTACCGGACACCCGGTTCAATTCCACAACATTCGCATTGAAACAGGGTGCACGTCGAGTTACTCCGTTAAGATTTTCAAGCATCCTCCAGAAAACGTGCCAGTTCCCGTTCCCAAACATGGACTACACTTGTTTAGACTACAAAGCTTGTTTTGTTACCAACGGCGGGGCCAATTCAGATGAGGAGAGGAGTACCTGTTAGCACGGACGTAGAAAATTTCCCAAGAACAGCAGATGTCGAAACAGAAATTTAGATAGCTAGTCAATGTTTCACTATATATGGCTACATCAGGGTTAACGAATAAAATAAATTTTGTAAATACAACTATTCCATAACATAGATCAATATTTTGTGAGGAGCAATGTCCCTACCTGGCTCTTCGAGCTCTGCAGAAATTGATATCTTTGTGGTTTCTTGATGTAGATGATAGGAGAGATCTTGATTACTGAGTGATCGGAACTGCTAATTGGAGCTCGATTGCATACAGAGAACCACTACATAGTATGAAGAAACACAAGGTCGAGAATTGCGTTTAATCTGCTGGGTATATTCACAAAGCTCCGTCGCCCAAAGGTGAAAAGAATAATGGTATCGAATCTCTTAAAACCTTTGGAGAACATACATCAAGATCGAACGATTTCTTCTATTAGATGGTACTGTACAGTCATGGTAACATACTCTGCTTCAAGTTTGGGAAAGGTGAGTGATAGATAAATGTCAGCCAAAAATATTAGGTGGTAAACGTTCAGATATCTCAGTTTGCATTGTAGCACAAGGCAGTTAATAAACTGGGAAGAGAAAAATAAGACGCGTTTTTTCGATACACCAAGCTGGGTTAGTGTAAATAAGGCTTTAGCACCTTTGTTTCGGTAGTTACATGGGCTGTCAACCCGAAGGCAAATTAATTATGCGCCCTACAAGACGGCATTATCCACAACTTCAGTGAGTTATTTTCCTTCCAAATATAATGACGCCTAGTTGCAAAAGATTGTGCACCTTAGTTCTCCCAATTTTCCCAGGAGAGAAATGTTGTTGGCGTTAAGCAATGCAGGCACGTGTAGATCTCCCAGTTTTTGTCGTTTGAAGTGCAACCCTCAATTCAGTACAGAAATTTGTACGGAATTATAACGTGCGCAGGCCCTGATGGGAGAATCCTCCCTTGTTTAATAAAAAGCAGTGGTAGTGACTTCCGTCTACTTTTGCTCAACATCTTTACACTCTATTTCAACAACGGAGAATATCCTATTCTATGGAAAACCTCTGTCGTTATCCAGCGACATAAAAATGGCGCTGCCCACGAAGATAAAACTTTCGTCCCATCAATCACATGCCCATCGTATGTAGAATAATAGAAAGGATAATGAAAGATGCATTTATATTCTTGAAATATGCCAACACCATCATCTGCAATTCGCAACACGGTTTATGGAAGGTCGATCCTGCGCAACATGCCAGACTGACTTGTTAGAGCAAACAACAGCTGCCATTGACAACGGAAACAGTGTTGTAATCCTGTTCCTGCATACGCAAAAAGCCTTCTAGAGAGTGCCTCACAGAAGGTTACTAAAGAAACTGAGGGCTATAGGCATTGGAGAACCGATGTTCTCTTGACTGTCTTATATCTAATTGTAGAGAGCAGGTGGTGTTCATCGGCGACCATATCTCTAAACCTTAAGGAGTGGTTCAAAGGAGTGTTTTTGGTCCTCTTCTTCTTTTAATTTATATTAACGATAAATTTCTGAGAATAAGAAATGGTGTAAAATGTATGTTTGTTGATGACTTTAAAGTTGTCTACTCAATCACGTAGATATACCCAGGAAGCCGTACGTCTCATTCAGAATGACCTATCTGCTCTTGACTCCTGGTGCCACCTATGGCAGGTGTCATTTACCTTTGACAAGTGTAATATTTTGTTGTACAAATGCTAAGTACCGCCAGGCAGTTTATTGCTACAAGTCGCATATATCTCGCAATGTATGGCAGTTCGCGACTTGAGCGTGCGATATTCAGTGACTTTTAACCTTTCTGTACACTGTGACTATCAAGTTTCGGAAACCATGAAGACCATCGATTACATCTGTCATCATGTTTATATCACGGAATCTCGTATATCGTGTTACAAAACGTATGTACTATCGTGTGTGGAATACTGTTTAATGGTCAAGTATAACCTGCGGAAACTGACCAGCAGGTTCTTGAGAGCGTTCAGAGAGAGTTCGCGATATTCCTCAAAGTTGATATACAAAGAAACATGTGATAAACTTGGATTAGACCCATGTTGGCTTCGGATAATGAAGCTGAACCTACGCTCTCTTTACAGAATTATAAATTATCAGATTATTAGTCTTGAAAACAGTGTTCACATAAATTTAAACAACAGTTAACCAATCCGTAGCAAATAGGTAGAGTTCATGCATTCAAAATTTACTACGAAAATCAGAGAACGATTCTTTCTAACCCGATACTCAAAGATTTGGAACAAACTGCCAAGTGATATCAGAAGATGCTATATATTTTGTAATTTAAAGCTTGCGATTAGTAAGCATTTAATCATCCAAAACGTGATTATTATGTTCGGGACATCAGAGTCCCTAGACAACGCATTAGAAAACGGTATCGATGAAGCCTGAATAAATTTTCGAAACACAAACATACTACTTTTCGGACAACATCCCCTTTCAATATATTCTTTTTTGGCCCCAACACCTGTCATGTGATTTTGATGAATCCGGATACAATGGGAGGAAAATATTAGCAGAACGATTTTGCTTACTCTGTGTTACCTAATGTGCAACTGCGCCCGTGTTTATTTCTGCAAAGGTATTAATGCAATGTCATGAAAAGTTTGTACCATTATTTGATCTGTTTCTTTTAGGGAACAGCTTCTCGCATATTCGAGAAATATTCAACTTATTTATTCAGTTATTTATTTATTTAATTATTATTAATTATTATAATTTGTTTTTAACGGGGCCGTTGGGAGTAACCTAATTCACAAGCGTGGAAACACAGTGATTTCAAGAAATAACACGAGTAGAACGAGTGATGAATGAAAACAAGAACGCTTCAGTCAAAACTAACGAGTGAGGATGTGTGTGGGAAAATTCCACAGGCAGGAGTCGTAAAGCACAGCCAAATTTGAATCTGCTGCCACTTCTGCGATGTGTTTACGGTTGTTGATTAATTCGCAGGTTTCATTTTAACCTTTAATTGTGTGCTGCTTAAAATTTAGGCTCTTCTTGATGTGGAGGATGAGGATACTCAACTAGGAAGGTATCTTGTTTTTAGATCCGACAGTCCTGGGACGCAGTGGACTCGCAGTACTGTTACAATCAACCAGTTCAGTGCCATTTAGAACACTGCGGAAATATCTCAGTAAACGTACTAAACATTCAAGCCTTTTACTATTCACTGAAATGATAAAGGGGCTTATGTGTGTGGATTGCTTTATTTCTCTACCGGAAATTTCTTAATAGGACGCGACACATTACCGTCAAAGAGGAATAAGTTTGTAGATCTTTTGCTGGCGCTACTTCCGAAAGGTAAATCTCAATCTACAGCGTTGCTGGGGAATTTGGTATAAAGATACGGCATTCATAAGTATTAGTCAGAGAATACAGTGTCTTTGGAGACCCTACAAGTCCGGCAGTTGAATCTTTTTAACATAAACGAGAATCCTTTGTTTCCTTATCCTGAGTGGGTATATCTCAGCAGTTAAAGACAATGCAATCAAGCTTATGCGCAATCATTTTACAGCAAGAACAAAATATCATTCCAATTCGTCAAACGATGAAACTGACACACAAATGTATCTTGACTCTGTAAGCGAAATTGAATCCATAATATAGATAGTAAACAAACATACAAATCCCTCCTTGGAACACAATAACCTAAGTAGATAGTAACCATCGACTTGGTCTATACTGCTCTGCTGAGATAATCTAGCCACTGCTGAACGGCCCCTTTTCGTTTCAGTGTGTTAAATTCAGACACAGAAAGTAAATGTCTATTACTAGATTACCATAAAACTGTTAGCAGTGGATGTTCAGTAAATACCAGTGCATCGATGGTAAACTAAAATGTTCTATGCCACCTTGACTACTGTCAACCTTAGAGGCTTTTGGAAACTCTACATGGCGAAAGTTTCCTGCGGTGCATGAGTGTATCACAAACCAAATACCAAGTGATTTTCGTTTTCAAATCGTGTAATCTACATTCCTCTCTCTTCACCGACACTGGCGTAGCAACCAGTGTTGCGAGTTCATTGGAATGGTGACCGAGGTTAATGATTGGCCTTTGTTATATCTACTGAACTTATTATACTGGTGCCTCAGTCATCATTTTTGACCGATGTCTCACGGGTTGCAATATTGCCAACTTGAAAGACTTGTCAAGATAACACCTGTGCCGTAGAAGGAATCACATAATGTCGACCGCAATTTTTACGCCGTTGCTGTATAAGTTAAAAATACAAGATCACAAAAAGGCATGTGAAAAGCACCATTTAGAATCAGTGATGTCAGTCCAGATGAGGGAATAAGGACATTGATTTTACGGGAACAAAAACTGTTATTGTGGCTCAGAGAAAGCAACAAAGGAAGTGTTGCTTGAAGCATGATTCTCCAACAACGTTCGATGAACAAGCGTATAAACCTCTACCCAAGAAACTAACTATTGCTACGGAAATATCTCAAGTAAAAGGAAAACCGCAGTTTTCATGGAAGCATACCGTTGCGTAAAAATTAGCAGAAAAGCCGACGTAACATCAAATGCTAACTTTGCATCCACAGCTTTGTGATAACATTTGGGCCATCATCGGCAAGCTTACATAAGAATATGTGGTACCATGCTTAACTACTCGGATTAGAGATTGGTACACGTGCAGATGGTTTTCACTGTGAAGGAAAGCCGATTTTGCTATGATTTGCTTGCTCGAATGGATCATGTGCCGCGGCCCGGCGTTCAAATTATTCACGCCCGTACCCCGTTACATGCAAGAGTTCTGAGCATTTGCGACCACAACGATATCATGCTATTGTGTTCAGGCTGAAAGCGTTTCAAGAGAAAACTGGCTAAGCTTTAATGCTGGCAGTACTCACATCTGGAAAATCTCAAACTCAATACTCACGTACCCAGTTTCTGGTGGGACTCATAGCTACCACTAATCTCTTCCCCTCAACATGCACTCCTTAGCTGATGTGGTAGGAATGTAAAGCTTATACCTCCTTCTTCCAAATTTGTAGTGGGGTGTTTATTCTATTAACACGCTATTGTGTTGTGTCTTCGCTAACTGTGGGCTTAGCAGCTGTAGCCACGGATCAATCCAGTCATGTAAACATCAAGTAATATTCTACTGCATTTCTCGTTGAGTGAATTACGAAACCGAAGAAATCACAAACTTATTATTTTTCACAACAACGTACAGTTGTCCAGGATCGCAAGGAAGGATTGAAAAACAGTAAAAATATGTTATCTTTCGGACAGACTTAACATTGGATAAATATACACCATTCACAGTATTTGTACAGAGAGAAAGGATTGATGTTAGCGACATTTACCACTTTGCGGATGGAAGACAAGATTCAGCAGAATGTAACCTGTTTACTGCGTGCGTATTCAAATTAAGTAACACTGCGTGAGTTACTTCCTGAGGGCAACAGGTCGGAGACCAGATAACGGACGAATGTTCTTGAACTTCTGCAAGGAAAATAAATAAATAAAATAAATAAATAAATAAAAATAAATAAATAAATATACATGGCCCACGAGAGGTGACAGCATGCAATATATTAAGCAATGTAAAATCAAGTAACTGTAAAATATCTACTCATTTGACAGACTGATTCAAGTGAATGTGTTCTCCTGGAGGAAACAAGTTCATGATTTAGTATTATTTCCCTAGAGCGTAGTGTGAATTGATTTGTCTATAAACTTGTGTTCATTATACTGGTGTCCTGATTTCTTCCCATTTATGTATCGCTGAATCCACGAGTGAATGCGCTTATGACCGATATACCTTGAAAGATAACGGAAGCTACTTCTAGGAATGACTGATACAGTTTGCAATAAGGGTCACAGGATTCACCTATTGCAGTCAGTGAAAGATGCAGAACAGATGTCTAAGATAACACAAACACTGGTGTGGGTCCGCCCACGATTTAATCCCAACTCACGTAACCATACAAACGAGGAAAGGTATCAAATCGCTGGTAAGAATTTTTGATAAAGTTCTATTCTATCGAAAACGCAAACATCAAATGAAGTCAGAGCATGATGCCACTAGCAAGTGTTCACCAGAGGTAATAGGCCAACTATTAAGATTAGTAAGCCAAGGTCCCAAGGCAAAACACTGGCAATTCACCATCTGATATATCTTCCTCACCAGGCTTTTATTATATGTGAAGGCCGGAGATTAAACGTATGACACTGATATGGATTTAGCTGTATACAGGGCTAAAATTGAGATGTTTGATAAGTTAATTCGTCTCAAACAGTGGTCAAGCTTCAGAACTTTATATTTGAGTGTGAAGAGACCATTGTATAAGTAATAGAAGTACTCTGCGCGGAGGTTGTTCATCAAGCGGCCTCCATTAAATTCAGATGAATGCCACTTCCGTGGTTGCCTGTTCCTATGCTTATAAACCAGCCTTGCTCACACAGACACAACGGATGGTTTTAAATGCCGAAGCCTTTCCGTGACTCTGTTGCAGACTAAGAGTATATGCCTAACATTGTTGCATTTAACAGCACGTAGGATCACACTGTGTCCACTACTAGCCTGACTTTCCAAAAAAACGTCATCTATGCGAACTATGTGACACATGACCTACTGACAGCGTTGCTATAAGTTTGGACCTGAATCAGATTGGTCTCGTCCAAACAAGCTGAGCCTGTAGTTTCATGGAGGATTATAAACTAGCATGTGAATCTTTCTGACAGCTGTCACATTTCCAAGATTTATTATGAGGATCGATAAACCGTTCTCTGTTATCCAACACTCAAACATTTGGAAGATAAATGAAGTGATAACAGGACATATATCACACAGAGCAAATGCAAACAAGCGAGTATTAGACATTTGTCCGTACAAAATGTGGTTACTATGTTTGGCACATCACAGTTCGTGAACCACGCTTTCGAAACAGTAGTAATGGCACCGGGCAGAATTAAGCACAACCAAAGTATCAAGGCAACATGAACACCTGTATATAACTTTTGACTCACATCAAGTTGCTTTTCCTGCCCACATATTTTTATCACGGTGTTCATATAGAACACTGACTAATCCACAGGTCGAAAAATCAGCATACCGTTCGGATTACTTTGTGTTATGTAAACTTGAAATTTGTGCTCATAGTTTTGATCATGCAGTAGCATAAAATGATCGTAAACATTTTGATCTGTCGATTCTAAGGAACAGCTTCTTGCATCGTCAAAAAATATGCTGCTTAATAATTTGTTTAGACGTATAGATTGGGTTGATGATCGTTGACTTATGGGAAAGAACTCACTAAGTCACCTGAAACGAAACTTTATCGATAAACGCTGTTCCAAGGACTAGCTGTACTTCGGAACTTGCAAACGCAATTACAAATACCATGGTGCAACTTTCGCATTACATGTTTGAAAATGATTTCGGGCTATTCTCTAAGTATATTTCTGGTAATGCGCAAAATTGAACTGCTTCCAGAAATCAACAAACACAATTGAGTATAATTAACAAACAAACCGAATTAGACACACTGCCGCTTTTCTGAAAAATAAATTCTATTGGTGCCAGATACACCAACTGATCGACGTCTTGACCAGTTTCGCCGAGATTACTACTTGCTTTCCTCTGACGGGCTCATTGATATACGAACGTCATATCATTACTTAATGAACTGCACGGCAAATATCTCGATGTGAAGCTTAGACATCCAAAGAATTATGTGTATATTTTGTATGGGAAAAGGAACCACGCAAAGCAAAATGATGCTTCTAGGTAAAAGCAATTAGAAGATGATAAGCGGAATCCCAACACTGACACATTTATTGTAATCCATTTTGTGGTGCATTCCATGTGGCAACACGGATCGATAGGAACACGAATAACAGTACCATCCTGATTACATTACCCTATTTACAGTTTGTGTTCATGTTATTAGATTCCAGAAGGTAATTCGCATGGATGACGACCATTAGGTCAGAAGTGATCACCTCATCTGTCATAAAGATTGATTAATCTTAGAAATAATTACAACTAGTGGTGCTGATGTGAACGCTCGGTAATTTTCTAAGTCCGTTAACGTTATTTCGAAATCAAGAAGGTTTTACCCTAATAAATCTTTTACAGCCAAAGCACATACATTGAAATAGTGACAAACACTATCTAGCTTGGTATCTTAGGGGTTCTAATTATTGAGATCCCGTGCCTCACCGAGGCGTCGTTTTAAGTACCGAACTTACGTACTGTCATGTGCTCATTAGCTACCCTACATTAACTTTGCAGGTGAAGTTAAAACAAGTGCAGCAGCTGATAATATATAGGCGATGCAGTGAAAGCGATGAACTGTGATTGAGGCCCATTCTCTGTAGAATAGGTTCAAATAAACATTGATTTCTGTATGACAACCGAGAATATTTAATTAAAGGGCCCTTTTGGAATATTGTTTAATTGGCACCTGTTCACTTAATATATAGGAGTTGAATAGTGTAGGTAGAAATTCATCACAACTAGACTCAGGTGAACAGTCATCACGCGCTCAGAAAGTACTGTACAGCCGTTTCGTAGTTACACTTGTAGGCCTCGACCAGCAACGCGATTGCTGCCACTCTGTGGTTGGGACCACTGTTCTACGGGAGACTTCATCGACGGTTGTGCCTAGGTTACTAAATGTGATATAACGACGCTCACTTTTCATAACCTTGAATGGTTCTGTTGTGCAGAGGAGAGGGTTGTCCCATGGCCAACCATGACCTACTAACCAATCTCAGTTTGCCAATTACCGCATAATAATACAAATTGTCTTGTCTGCGTACTGACTACAAACATCCTCATCCTTGTCATGAAACATAAAGTGATGATGAGAAATACACTTCAACTATTGTGCTGCAATACATAAATTTAGGTCAAACAAAATGTCAAGCTGCTAAAATCATAAATGCCAAAAATACAGTCGACAGTATCTTACGTAAGATGTTGAGCGTCATGTGGGAGATCAGGTTTGAGGGGAAGACAATTGATATGTAGAGGGGCAACGAAACTCACAACACAAACATCATTGAGATCAGCTCCTTGCCATAGCAATTAGTGTACAAACCAAATGTGTTCATCGTCCTATGGACCTCAGCCAAGCAGTTGGGAAAAGCCAACAGACGCCAACTTTGAAGTGATGGATCTCATTCCCTTTGACCAAGTTAACGCTTGGCTACCCCTGCTCTTTTCGCATTCGCTACCACGGCGCGCAAACAACGCAAATCGCGGGAGAGGTGAGCTGGAATGCCCAACACATAGACACTATGTACTTCTCTACAAAATTACAGTAAATAATGAACAATGAACAAGGAGTTACTAATAATAAAATTATGGGTTTGGCACGTCTCATTGAATGATTGCGGTGAGCACAATTAAATCGAGCCATATGTGAGTCAACTACAGAGCATCTACCGAGATAAGCGAGTTGCTAAATTACGTCAGATTAAAAGAAAAGTTTATTGTGGTTTGCATAAGTACAAGCGGTGCGTTGATCGTTGCTGTTAAGCGTGAGGAAAATAACATATGATGGCTGACTTATGCACCCCCTACTATGGTTTCCTGTGACACTAATCCTGTAGAAGGGCATGGTTGGCGTAAACCAAAATGGGGTATTTCAGGTAGCAAAGTTTTGGGAGCTGAGAACAACATCCAATCGTTTTTTGTGAATGTCTAAATACGGGGAGGATAAAAATGAGTCTAGGAGTAGGTTTCAGCGTTGGGAAAACCGAAAGGTGAAATAATTTCTTCGGCAATCCAGACGAATATATTGTTAACTCAATTTCAAGCAGTTGCTCATAATCTCATAATCAGCATCCAAAGACATAATCATGAGTACCTGGAGTGATTCGATATTGAAACTTGAAGTCAATGAAGCCGCACTGCGCAGTGTCAAAAAATGAGGGCAGCTAACACTAAAACTTCTGGGTCCATTATTTAAAAAAGTGAAACTTTCTCAACGAATTTGAGCTTTCAACATTACAGGCTTCTAATGGTTAGATAGAGAAATTTAAAATCCGATTAAAATATCCCAAACAGTTTAGCGTGGTGAATATAAGGAAGTGGTTTAAGAGTTTGTTCAAGACATCTTCAAAGCATTTTCCAAATTCAGCTAGGACTTCAACTATAACACATATTTAACACTGGCGAATGCGGTCTTCGTTCCAACTCCACGCCTAAAAGAAGCTTTGTTATGATGAGTGACAAATATAAAAATGAAACGTTCCCGAAGAATTTTAACGTTTATATTGTGCGCTAGCTCAAGTGGGGAGAAGCGGAAGTCCGAAAAAGCAGCCACATCGCAAGTTCAAATTCCAAAATCCTGTAAATCTCCCAATCAACTGGTGGTCAAAACGATCTGCGTAGATGACTGCTGCTATGATTGAGAAGTGCATCAAAAATATAGTTAAAAGTTAAGTGGACCAAACATTTATTATTCTTAGATTGGACGACTGTACCAGTCATACCCATGTGAATATCTCACAAAAATTACACTTAAGTTTCTGTCATAAAAATGACCTCACACCTTCAAAATATTCAAAATGTACTACCGAAGATATCTCATGCAATGCGCTATGGCAAAATTATCCAATGTTAACTCTCATGCAGTAGGAACCTCATATGTTGTTTCCGTTAATGTCTTGGATGCTGTGCTTTGAAAAATTTGTGCTTGGTTCAAACACAAGCCAGAAGTAATGCAGAAGTGTTTCAGAAAAGCCGGATTTGCTCAACCTCACGAGCGGGGTGCCATCGCGTTATTTGACAATCTATCCCATTAATATAATTAGATGGAATAGATTTTAAAATATTCTTTGAAGTGAATGATGACTAAGTAACATGCAATGAAGTGGACCTTAGTGCTATTTCCAACACTGCAGTACTTCCCTGCGGAACATAGAACAATCACCCAATAAAGCTTATGAAGTTTTAGAAGGACTGAATGACGATGAATAGGAAATCACATGCTTTTCAAATGCAGTGGTAGCCAGACCTCTTTTAATACAACCGAATTCAATTGCTGTGGAAAATATTACAGCATGGTTAATAATGTGGCTTGTGCTGACGGCGCTTCTTCCAATTAATTTGTATTAAGAGAAAGAAACAAAGATTATGTTTGACTTCAACAGTTGTTTAACCGAAATGCACGCTACGTTTTCATTTTTTATCAAACTGTATGCTTGAACTGCGTTTGCTGTCACATGAGACCTCGACTACTGCGTTGGAAACGGGTCCGTGATTAAGTAAATTGTGTACAGTATTAATATGGAAGGGAGAGTAGGCTACACTAAGTTTTGTTAGAGAACAACCTTATGTCCAAACCTCTACGTTGACCACTTTGATCCAGTCCATTGGATGTTCAGCTTAGGGCGTTTTTACTCTAGTTTCGTTCTACATCATTTGATATCCTAAGTTTCATATCAGAAAACCAACATCTTGACCTACGTTACTTAATTTATTCAAATAAACTCGGACTTTCTGAATATATGGATTAGATATTACATTTGAGTATGCAGTAAAAGCAATCTAATTTCTTAGCTGCACATCACAGGCACTTACGTGGTTTACAAAAGCACGGTGACTCAAGGAGCATAGGGTTCGTACCAACTAAAAATAAACGGGGACAAATACATTTTGCTAGGGACGGTCCAATCATTATTCATGTAGTCATGATTTCATGTGAAGTAGATATGTGAGACAAGGATTACTTCTTACCATCGCGTCTTCCTGTTTGTCACGCTACCCGCTAAATATGTTTACTGCTCGTTAACCGAATGGAAATATAGTGTTATCTTTATCCGTTTAAAAGTTACTTACATTACTATGCTGACTGCATTTAGGCCAATAAGACGTTCTCTAAACAGAGCAAAAGTCCTCTAAAACATCCCCTTAAACTTGAATTTCCAAAGTTGGAAAATTGTGTATTATTCGGTGCTATGAATTTGTCGAGCTGCAGCAGTTTGAAAAAAATGGAAAACCAGACACCCAAAGAAAAATCGCCAACAATAAATTACGCTTGACTAAAGATAAATCCCTGGTCAAAAGCGCAAAAATAGCTGCACAGCTTTCCAAATTGTACTTTTATCACCTTTTCCTAATGCATGTTCACATCCACTTCGCCGCTACACACTAAACACTGTCATCTCGCTTATCTGAACTTCAGTTTCATCTCGTAATAATAGATAAGTGTGCGTAAATTTGAATGTCAAGAAAAGCATATGACCCGCACCCATACATAAACTTGGTAATGAGGTTCGGACATAATGTGCATTTCAATTAGCATGACAGTCTTAAGTGATTGGTGATAAACTTAAAGCAAAGATTTAAAAAGACCTGAACGCATATTAATTTTACGGGTTACACAACCGGATTGGCTGGATCCGCGATTCCAGCTACATCCTTGCATTGCGCAAGATCGTATGCTAGACCTGCTAATAGGACTAGATTTCCGAATAAGAAACAGAAGGTCAGTAATTGCAGGCTCATTAGGCACCTGAATTTAAGCGCATGTCCAATATTACTCAACGATTCTGCAACAAATACGTGGATGCAAATGTATGTAACGTAAGGTGATACTGGACATTATGTTAAGGACAAGCGCCGGGAATATTGACAAATTAGTGCAGGACATATATACAGCGTCGAATAACTAAAGATTCCATGCTCAAAATTTCACTTCAAATAATCTGCTTTGCAAATAATGGATTCCGAACTGTTGATTTTACTATGCATTATTTCAGAACAACTATAAACTATTCATCAGTCAAAAAACTATAAATCCTTGACCTTATGGAACAGTAGCAAGAAGCAGAACGGTTGTTCGAATAGAGGCATAATGGGAAATCCGCAAAATATACCGTCAATATATGCAAATTGTTCAGCATTCGCTTGTACTTGAAGTACTGTAAAAATGTATGAAGGTTTATAATAAGTTAATCAAACAAATACTTGGTCCCCTTAGGTACCAAGTCATACTGTTAGTATAATTGAGGCAACGGTTTAAATCTAAATATTTTGGGCACAATCGCAAGAGGGCTTAAAGGAAATTGAGGATTTTCACTTCCTTGTCATGGGGATGCCTACCACAATTGTGATGCACCGCCTGCTGTGTTCGTAGTAAGTTATTCTTCAAGCACGTTTACTTCATTTAATAGCAAATAAGCTTTGAACTCCGCGTGGGATAATGTACGTATTATAATCCGACCCTGGAGAGGCAAAATGAGCTAATATTTAAAACGTAGAAATATGCACATTAATCATGGATTTTCTCTCAAAGCCCTCGGTACATTTTTGACTAAGTGCACATTCTGCTACATGCGCTGTCAGTAGCATATATTTAGCTTCTTTCTCGTAATCAGTGTTTGCTCAACTGCGTCATTTTTCCTGCCCGAGGATTGAGATGCTGTTGCAGTTTCATATCCTTTGCGAATTAGTTTTACTCCGGAGTTTAAACCTGAAACATACCTACATATTATGCTTTGTAGTTTCATGACTCAGACATTCATTTGTTTTGCTCGTTCGCCAAAAATTTAATTATTATACTATCACCGGATTGACAAGCTCTTGATTGGCGCCTCATGTGAAGCGATTATTCAGATGACGTCTTGCCATTCTCCTAATATGTTGTGAAGTACAACATGTGTTGCAACGAAACTAATTACGCAACCAACATGTTGCGCGGGGCCTTCAAATTTGTCATTTCTGTTTATTTTTTTGGATTTCCTTTTTTTTCGTTATCACTGCGGCTATATTCATTTTGCTGTTCAAATATTGGAATTTTTTAGCTGATTTATTCTAAGTAATTAATTATGTCCTTCTCTGTTGATTTTATTAAATCGTTCCGAAGCGCCACACCACGCGCACGTTATGCTGAATGGGTTGAAAATACCCGACTCAAGATGAAAGAAATTTTCAGAAGACATTATGGTAAGATGAGCTACTATCGCGCTTTTTGACAAGTTGGCCTCAGGCACTGTTCTAGAGATGGAGCATAACTTCCGCTTTTTCCTTCCAGCAATGTGCGCCCTCTCTTCATTAGGGAATTTCCAAATACCGAAGTTGTGTTGCTTCAAAAAACGTGCCTTCATCCTGACGCTGAGGAAAGGTTATCCAACTAGGTGAATAGTGTGTTATATGAACAGATAAACCTGGAAGGTCACATAAACTTGATGGCAGCGTTCTCAGTTATATCATTGAACTCCGTAGTAAATCGACAGCCTAGTTTTTACATGCTGAACAGTAAAGTTTAACTGCAATGTAACTGAATATAAACAAACATTTCTAAGTGTATTTCATACTGAGAATTTTGGAAATGTCCAAATAGATCCTGACATATAATCGTCTGAGTTGAAGAACATTGCAGATTACTCTCATTCGCGTTACTGCCAAAATATGAGAGCTCCCTCTGTAACATTGTTGGTGATTTCAACAAGGGTGACATGGCATTCATCAAATCACTCGGTCTCACAAATATAATGCACTTCGAAACCAGACGGAATGGAGAGTTATATATTGTCTTTACCAATGCAGCCCCATTATTTCCTAAGTTAAAGTAATCCCTTCTCGGCAACTCAAATCAACGTATTCTGAAGGTATGCCCAGCCATGTACTACAAGGCCACGTTTGTCTCTTTGACAAAAGAGTTACTCAAAACTGTCAGACAGAGAGGCTGCTCGAAAAAAACCATTGTGAAAATTCAATCAACCTTGGGTTCAACTAACGTTTCAATATAGAAGAGCAAACAAATTTCTTTGGAGTGAGACTATTTGACTGAATACATTAAGTTCTGCTTCGGTTTTACTGTCCGGTTGAGAGTATTTGTCGAAAGATAGCTATATTCTTTTCGCCGGTATTTAAGCAACTTAAGAGAAAGAAAGAACAAGCCTATAAATGCAAAATGATTGCGCAAGTTAAAAGCATCTCTTTAGAAATCAAATCAAATGAAAAGATTGTGAATTAGCACACATTGAGACAGTGTTGCTCTCACAACTGTCGCGATCTCTGGAGACTTGCAACATCTAAGAGGACAAGGTTTCCCTAAGAGCACGGAAAACGTGGTAGTGAACAAACTAAGCGCTGCATTTTGTTCTCCTCAACAGGGTATTAATTATTTGCCCCACTTTACTGACACATGTCAGATATTCACGTTTGACAGGTTTAATTTTGCCGTAAAATCCTGAAGAAATTAAACCTACTGGTCCGATGCATCATCATCGCATGTCCTAAGTCAGTGTGCCGATTATCTTGCGGAGCCTCTGACCGTATTATGAGGACGCCATCCCAAATATTTGGAGACCTATTAAAATAACACCTGTACCAAAAATGTACTCTAAAAAGTATCTTCCAATATCATGTATATTAGTAATTTTAAAGGTCTCCGAGGAAATGCGCGCTCCTGATTTTTACACGTAGCAATAATAATATATATATCTAAATGTGCATACAAACATGGCAGCTCCACATGGACGCGGTGACTATTCTTGTGCATGTTTGAGCATTTGCACTGGTAGAAGAAAGCGGAGCAGTTTGCCTCCTGTTTCTCGACTATACAGAGGTTTTGTTGGCCTTTACAGATCAACCTTGCTCAGCCGGTTTTCTGCAAATTGGGTTCTAACACGTGTTTGTGACGTGGTTAAAGACTACTGGTTAAAGAAAAACCGTACTCAAATCACTCAGATTAATGGAAGGATGTCTGCTGAAATGCTCTATAGTCGATTGTTTTACAGGGATCAACGCTTTCACCTGCTCTCTATTCCCTATACATTGAAACGCTCTTTATATAATCTGCCTTTATTGAATGTAAGTGTGCTGACAATGCCGTAGTTGGATGCGTATCTCCAACAGCTATGACACCTTCAACTTTTCCAAAGTTTTATAGATGAGGTAGCGTTTTGGTCATGGTCCCGATCCCTGAATTTAAATCCGTCGAAGTGTCGTGACTTCACCTTGTTTCTCCGAGCTGACACGTTACAATGTTTTCTGACGCCACTACTCCATTGGTGGTGTTATCAGTTCATACACAGATCGTCAATTATTAAATTTCTGAGAGTCAATTTAACCCAAAACTTATCTGTGTCTATTTACTTTACAGGAATATTTTCTAATGCTATACGCTTGTTATTTTATGCACTAAAAATTAAAGTACTTTCAGCATCCTGTGGTTTCTTTCATAGATTGATAACTACATGTAAACTTCCACCTTGGTTCTAGCTTTACCCTGTAATCTTCCCTGCGGTACACAAAAGAACTACACATTGATTTTACGGTTTTATAGTTTATTTCCAGATGCAGCGGATTGTCTAGAGAATCCCTTGTCGATTTATTGTAAACAAGCATGTACCAAATGTCCCTCCAAAATTTTACGACATACTTCATCTATATGTTTTGATCTAATAAATACTTCATCTATTTCCTCTACCCATAAAGAATTTAAGATTCTGTTTTCACCTACTGCATCAAATCACAACTAACTAGCTAACTAGCTTTCCGACTTGACTGTTCAACCAACAAATTCGGTCAGGTGGATGCGAAATTTTTGTTTGGGTGATACGTAAAGATGTTTTTACGCGTTTTATTTTTTCTATAACAGTGTTAGTGTAACATGCTGAAAATGCACCTACCCGGTGCATTAAGCCGTTTTGACTTGAATTTGTTGACTGCAAATATTCCTGACTAAATCAAATTTATGAATTGTTTACTTTCACAGAAGGCCGCCTTATTCAGCTGCATACAGAAACAGTTCTTTTCACTAGGCTTGAAAACAGCCTTAAAAATAACCTGGTTATTGAACAAATAAATGCATGCACCTAGCTCAACTTAAACCATATTTAGGACATATACATCAATATAACTGTTTACGTATTCCTCCCAAGTGATACCAGTTGAAATGAAAGTGCACATATATATTTTGACGCAGAAAGGAAGTAGGCTGTCATCTCACAACTCTTCACAAAACCAACGGGATTCTGAATTTGGTAGTTGTCTATCCGCATAAGGTTGAGCAATGAGCGAGTAAACATCCCACTGCTAACTGCTGAAAACAATATTCTTTACTCAAATATCCATTGAAATAAAAACTAAGTTTGTGTTGGTACAAAATCTTAACTTTTCTCAAACATTTGCCGGTTGCTTTGAAATCAGGACACAACGATACATTCATACATGCGCAAAATGTTAACGATTATTATCGTGTGTAGCTGGCAATTTCAAGATTGCATTTTAACATCTCTAATGACACTTAAACTTAACTTATAGGTTTCGATTTATTTTCCTTTATGTTTAATTAGTTCACGTAACATTTCACGGGAATCGGGTTACGTCGTTCACCATAGCGCACCTTCCTGTGAATGATCCTTTGATTATCATTATTTTTGTTAATTTTTTAAATAACTTTTCTAGATTTTCCGTTCAATTGAAGTACTGAAATATGATTCCGTATTGTTTCGATGTTCCTTTCCATAATTTGCAATGATAATTTTTACGACATTTGTTCCATGCAATGGAGCTACTTCGTAAAAGGTAAAAATCAGACCGACTAACTCGCGAAGCACGAATAGTGAGACGAGTAATTGTGCAACAAAAAAGGACTAACGGATTATGGCTCAGATACATCCAGAGGAAGCAGCATTGCCACCTGCAACCAAGCTTGAGCAGCAACGCTTAAGAGCTAGGCTACCGCGGTTTGCAGCTTCAGATGTGCTTCGTTCGCAACACGGCAACGCGGTAAACTGCGGCTGGCGGAAGGACCTAATTCAGAAGCAGCAGATCAGCATCAAATGCGAATTCGTGCTTAACAACCACACGATTGTGGTCGTCATGCATTCCAGAACATCCAAGCTGATGGCGATGGTTTTACTTAGCATGTTCCCATCAGCACTATGACCTAAGTGTATCTCTATTGCAAAGCACTGAAGGTGTTGTGACGCGAAAAACAATAAAACGCTTTAAATTTGAAGACGACCAGGGGCAATACAATATTTGATTTCACAGCTGAAATCTATAATAATGCTTGCACTTAGAAATTCCGAACAAAGTTTGTAATCAGTTGGATATGCCATCACAATCTCTATCTGTTGCAAACTTACGCAAAGCGTATGTGTGTCGTGAACGAGCTCATAACGCAAATGACTTATAATCTATGTGATGCCCAAGGTTTCTAAATAAAAGCTAGAATAAATGGCATTTACTAGCAAATAATGCAAGCTGTCAAAAACTTGGTTCGAGCACTCCTCTTCTTAGATGCGCTAGGGGCAGTGGTGAAACCTTCCCTATTATATTGTTACTCACAGGAATTAGATTATAGACGGACAAGTTTAACAAGCGCGTTGTTTGGAATAACTAAAACATTGCTACCAGTTGGAAGAAATGGTCATCCCTCGTTGATATTCCCCTTCAACTTGCAGCGCATTAGAACCCGCTCGTCTAAAATTTTCAAAACATCCGACATGAGAATGTATGGCAGAAATGCTGTCTTGTTTGTTGAGGTGAATGGGCAACGGCGCGAAATGTCGTTCATGGCCCTTGATCAATCATTAAAATATTTGCGTGGAAGCAACATACCCTCTGAAAGTGTGTTCTTATTGTTTTCACGGGAGTTCAGGCAAACATTGCCTACACTTACTCAAGCGACTCCAACGGGCGTAATACATTGTTTTTAGCGACACGTAAATAATTTGGTATTAACTGTAAATATGTGTGTACGGTCGCGAAATGATCGATCATCTGAGATTTTAACATAACCGGCAGCAGACTGGGATCTGAATTTTGCCGATTGAGCTGTACCAAGAGGGAATTTCATCGCTTAACATTTAAATTAAATGGGGTTAAAATTATAAATGTACAAAAAGAATTCCTCAATATGCAGCCCAGTAATAAGCATTTCGGTTAGCTTTGTGAGCGCTACTAACGCTTTCATGAACAAAACGTCGAAGAACTAAACAATACTATTCCGTCTACAACTCAATGCGAGGTTGGCACACACATGTCCTTCGACACTGCTGTGGACACTAATGATTCGATTAATTATCCAACTGAAACATTGAGTTCACCAAATCTACCAAGGTTGCCCCCTCATGTGCTACGAGTAGAAATCGGCGTGACAACTATCATGTTGCGAAATATCAACCGGCCAATGCGTTGCAACGGCAAGTTGCTGGTGGTAAACAACACCGACCAGCAACGTCGTAAAAACAACAACATTGACAGGATTTTTCAGTGGTGAATATCTCCACATTCCTCCCATTGATGTGCTTTCAATGGATGTCATTTCTATTTAAGAGTTTTACTCGCCATCAGAAATGCTTAGTGTCAAACATTTTAATTAAACTGTTTAATGCCAGTCTGAGATTGATTCTCAAGTGGGCAAAAATATGTTGCGTGTCGTAGAGCCAACAAACCAGACAATCCACATGCACAGAAACTAAAGCAATATAAAATATTGTGTGCCCAAATAGCGTTGTAAACTTGTCATCTAAGAGGCATGTGTTTTCTCTTTGTTCTGTCTGATCTTCACATATAGATAGTTAAGGGAAAATATTCTAATTATCTGTACACTATTTCTGTACGATGTCTAGAGTTTTCCAGCAGCCTGATGTAATAGGTTTTATTTTCTTGCGGAATGTTATCATTTGCAATAAAATTTGCACGTATAAACGCATCTAATTATCTGAATTACGAACTACCACTGTCCATTATGACGTGTTTCTTTATCGATGACTTCGTCCTACAAACGTTACAAAATTCGGATGTTTCAAAAATGTCGATTGTTTTCGCTGCACACATTCCGGTTTACTTATTGCTTAATTAAATCTCTGCTAGGAACTTTTTCACGTGCATTCACCTCTTCCCATAGGGCAATTCAATATGCTCCCTATAAGCAAATTTTCATCTCATTTTTCTAACGTAAACCGAATTCACACGTTTTCGCTCGGTTCGCTTGCTTGTGCATCCTGAAATCTATGCACCAATAAAGCAACAAAGGTTTTGTCCTCCTGTTTGCGATTAAAGTTTGATTTGGTTTACCATGGCATGTGTGTCAGGGGAATTGCAAAGTCTATCAGTTTATCGATATACAACAAATGTGTCGTAGTATGAACTGAGTTTACGATTTAGTTATTAAACATGCATCAACACCTCTCACCGTCTCACAAGATATATGTTCTGTAGATACACCCTGAGTACTTTGCGGATTTTATACGAAAACTCATTCACAGTTTATTTCCTTTTTTTTCTCGACAAGGTATTCAACAACTGTCCTCTTCCACATATCTCAGCTGAGGACGAAGTAAAACGTTACGCTTTAGGTTCCACTTGTTTCTGGCCAAATATGCTCACAACATTCCAAAGGGAAAGACATTATTGCAATGAAGCTACTTTCTTTAGACATTGCACGCATACACGCATGATTGCTATGCATGATTGTTATATAAATATTTTCATTGGTTACTTGTCTCTAACTAAGAGTTTCGTAAAATAAACTTGCCATCAATATGAAGCATTTTGTTTATTTTTAAAGCTGGTTGCATCTCACAACGTTTGTAGTAAAACTAACGAGGTACCTATCATAAAAGTTTATGTATCTCTGCTTTCTGCATTTACATCATTCACGAAATCGTGCACACAACTTTAGGAAGGACTGTTTATATTATTTTGTGGTAAATTATTGTTGTTTGACAAGAATCTAGTCCGTAGCGAGCGGTGAAGCACAGTTTTCAGGAACAGGGAGTTGAATTCTGAAACGCTAAGAACCACGGCTTCTCACGCAGCTATATTAGCTACAAAAAAACCAGAAACCGGAGTTTTACAGATTGCTGTACAGATCACGGAGACTGAAGACATCGAGAAAGTTTTATTCAAAATTTCCTTCGAAATGCAAAGGCTGCTTAATATTTATATGGATACCAGTCCGTCACTTCGGCTCTGAACAGTAAGGGAAATATCACAGGGACCAAGCGGTTCATCCAATATTAAAATGTGGCAAATTCGACTGCGCTACTAAGTGCAAAATTTTCAACGAAAATCAAATCAGAATCAATATACAGTTAGGCGAACAAGCTTGTTTTCGGTGGTTCGCATCAGGCCAACACAATACAGATGATAGAAATAAATCAAACACAGTGTATTTAAATACGATGGATGAATGAAGTGAATTGACCGGTTAATGCGATCAAGTGACCACACTGGCTTTGGCATCATTAGTGGAAGGGTCAAGCGTGGTGTCGTAACTTATGTGAGAGCTCCGTTGCATTAAAAAACCTGGTGGACTAAAAAAGCAAAGTGGACTAAACGCTAAGACAAAAACCGAAATCACAAGGAATTCTTTGACTTATTGAAGGCGGTGTTTGGGCCAAGGTTGGAGCCGCTGAGGACGCTAATCAATGGTAGTTCAGGCGCTGCCTGCACACAGACTGCAGACACAATGCAGATCTAGCGAATTAAAGTTTATTGTCTTTTGAAATAAGGTTCATAGTTTGACTGGCCTACATTGAAATGGTTGAAGCAGCAATAGGTAATGATGAGAATGACTGACAATTGGATACTTGATAAAATGCAGAGAGCAATTGTTCAGCTGAAAAATGGCAAGTATGCTAGTGCCGACGGGATCTTTTCTGAAGTATTGGAGCACGGCGAACCCTCGTTTGTGACTACACTGTAACACTATGTGCAACGCGACCGGAATAAGAAGGAGGTGCCTCTTAAGCTGAAGGACACCCATGTGCTACCACCGTTCAAGGGCAATGGTAGCAAGCAATGTGCCACGATATATCTTGGCATCAACTGTCAGAGGAGTAAGGGCTATGTCGTTGCCCGAATCCTGCTCAATCGCGTCGTCCCTCAGGGTGTGGAACCGAACTTAGTGTGAAAGCAATGGGGATTCCTTACGGGTAGCAGCACCATCAACATGATGTTCGCGTCTTGTCAGTCGCAGTAGAAGTGAAGGGAAAGACACCAGCCGTTGTACTCGCTTTTTGCTTAGTTCACTAAATTATTTGATGCGGTGAATCACTAGGCATGGTGAATTGCGTTGGATAAGTTTGATTGTATGAGCAAAGTTGAAAGATTAATTGCATGTCTGCAAATTCTTAAGCGGGCGAGGGTGCAGTTGAGTGGACAGACATCGGAGGACTTAGCAGTTTCTTTAGTTTGAAACAATGCTGTTTCTTAGCTCTTGCCCTGTTAAATATCTACCTTCATGCACTGGTGTCTTGTGCTTTTGATGCGGCTTGTGCTTACGCTATTCCTGTGGAGCCCCGTATTGATGGTGGTTTGCTGAACATCTATCATTTCGGTTCAAGGTCCGTAGTAAGTGAGACAACTATCCGTATGTTGCCGTTTGCTGACGACTGTGCATTTTTTGCATAGATCGCGGATGAGTTGCACCACATGACTAGTGCTCTGGCTTCGACAGCGGATGAATTCGGACTCACTAACAACACAAGCAAAACGGTCTGTCTCTTTCAGTCTTCACCGGAGGTGCAATCTACAATGGTGCCGCGAAGCAGCATTAGTGCTGAAGTATTGGTAACCACCTCCAGCTGCTGCTACCTAGGGTTTGTGGCTCTGACTGACCAACAGATATGCAGTGAGCTTCGTATCCGCGTGTCGAAGGCAGCGGCGGTATTCGGGAAGCTAGAGTACCGAGTGTGGAACAACCATCCGTTTACCGTTAAATGGAACTGATGCTGTGCAAGTCCATGGGGCAATTCGTCCTTCTATACGGCAGCGAAAGGTGGAAGATATACGGGTGGGATATGCGATAACTCGAGCGGTGGTCAATCAGCAGCGTTTGTGACTGAGTTTGTGCATCAGTTGGTGTGACGGACTTGTGGATATGGAAGTGTAGCGCAGAAGTGAAAGGTATGCAGCAGACTGTAAACTTTTGCTGAGACAACTGCCGTGGCTCGGTAATGTGTACCCTATGGTAGGATTCCTATATTTTCTAAATACTAAACTTTTACCTCAATTTAACGTCTACGACAAAGTTTTATGCTGAGAATGCAAGTGGAGCCGGCGCGCGCTTTTGTAGGTTCGCTGCATTCGATTCACTAACCTTTGGTTTGCTTGCTGAGTTTCTTTATTTTAGGTGCTTGGTCTGTCATACTTGGTTAATGCTTACTATGTAAAAGCACTTAGATGTCTGGCCTAATACGTTTCTATTCACTTGCACACGTCGTATAAGCAGGTTTTTAATTTCGTTAACCTTTCAGCGTTTGCAGCATTTTTTAAAATTAAATTTTGCTGACACATTGTAATTATCGCGGATTAGTTGATAACCATTTTATTAGCTCTATTAGCAAAGGGTTATGTCGGTTTACCCGTATATTTTATTCGCTAGCTGTTATTTACTATGGTAATTAAGAGGGTTCATCTGTTGTTGAACATCCCCGGTGTAGCTGCGCTTGATGTAAATGTTGACAATGTGCCTACTTGTCTAACATCCTCCAGCTTGATTACTGAATTAAGCGGATTGTAATCCTTGCTAAGGGGGACTAGTTGCACTGTCCTTTGGCCTTGCTAGACTCGAAGATGGGTTCCACGCAGTGTGGATCGGACTAATGTCCAGCTACCGCCTTGTGTGCGTTTGATTTCCCAAATAAAGTGTGCTTGTGTTTGCCTTCGATAAGGTGTGGGTCGGCTACGTTGATGAAATTGGTTCCCTTTTCGCATACTACCCGGTCTTATTTATTCGGTTTTACACTGGAGATGGAATGTTTGGATAAATCTAAGGGAAGTGCAGCGCAAACGGGTGGTTCCTCTGTAGGCAAAGGCGTCCTATGGATGTTTCGTTGTGGCAACGGTTTCGTGCAAATCTGGATCTGCATGCCGCCAGTCATATATCTCCTTGTGGATTCATGCAGCTCTACTTAGAAATAATCGTGGCTTAAAGAAATTCCAGAAAATCTCTGGCCACCTGACAGAGTTGCGTTTAAGTGATTTATCTGCGGAATAGGGTAGTGTTTTGCCGTCGTCACTTGGTTAACATTCTATTGGTATTCATCCCAGATACGGACTGTGCCATTGGGTTTCCCAACTAGAACAATCGGTCTAGCCCACAATGAATAGTGTACTGATAATAATAGTCATTATTTTCGGAAGCGCTCAAGTTTTAACTCAACCTTCGGACTTACAGCACAAGGTAAACTCTATGCATTTGAAAATTTCGGCTGGGTTTTCTGTCTGATATTGAAAGATATACCGAAATCACATAGCCTTTTAGGCGATGTTTCATCAAGCAAACATGTGTATATTTTCCACAATGACCAGATGTGTAGAATGTCGTCGATTTTAATTAGTTCCGACGGATGATTGCGCCAGGTTCTACCAAGTAAGTTAGGGCCATCTGTGCTAAAAACAATTAATTGTGGGGTAATATTTTGGGCCTCAATTTTGACTTTTACTTCACACACCCCTAGTACATCGAGAGATTCACCAGTATAAGTACGTAAATTGGACTGTGCCAAGAGCAGCGGCAGCTCATGCAGTGTACGATTGTTGACTGACGAAACGGTGGCCGTTTTGTCCACTTCTTGTCACACAGGTGGATTTTCAATCTCAAGTTCTACAGTATCTGGATGCTTGCGGCGCCGATGTGATTTGCTAGAATGGGAAATCGAACAAGATATAGAACCAACGAAATCCTCTACTCTCCCTACAGTATTTGGAGGAGGGTAAGATACAGGACATGAAAGCAATGTTGAGCGGCGAACACGCGCAAGATGTCCGACGTTGGCACAATTGGGGCAAGTGGAATGTTTGTGTGTACAAGCAGTTACTATTCAATGTCTTTCTCTAAATCTGTAGCACTAAAAGGAGCGTTTGTTGTTCTGTGACTATCTAGGCATGGCAGCGTGAACTGCGTCTGAGGGGTGATCATGTTGGTAGTGAATTAATTGTTGTACCACATTTTCTCTTTGCCTCACTAATGTGCTTGCGGCTTCCTAAGTATCCTTGCTCTTGATTTCCGACAGGAGACGTTCTCTGGTGTTGTAGTCATGAATGCTAACCAGAAGAAATTGAATAGCCATGACGTTGAACTTTGTGGACAGAATCTCACTATAACGACAATCCGAGAGGGGATACTTTATGCCTTTTACAAAGTCTTTGAAATGTTTTGCGTCTCCCTGAAGTAGTTGGGAAAATTTAATCATGTATTAATCATAGGTTGTTGTAAGCCACAAAGATAATCCAGATCTCAGAGAATTAACAAGCGTGTGCATTCATAAAACCGTAGGGCATCAAGATGCCTCTGATCCTCCTTACACAACTGTTGTCTTGGCAGGTTGACAGATTAATGGTCAGGAATAGTGATTCGAGGATTTGTACTTTGGAAGGTTTCAAGGTAAACACAAAATGACGTCTTCCAGCGAAAGTTCGGAAGCTGTATCTTTCCAAAACGGATCCTTTGCTCGGTAGTAACTCATGACGAATAATTCCATATATATAATCCGTCGCTAATGTTAAGGTCTACACGTGTGAAAGTAACACTGCCCTGCGAATGTGCTAATATATGGCACTATGCAAATGTGTATTTTAGCCAGAATAGGTAGAGGGCATCGATCAAGTAGCTGAAGCCAGGCCACTAGTGAGTGAATAATCGATAGACAGACAGAGACACACGGTCGATGCTGATGTTGACACGGATTGGTCACGTTGACTCATAGGTCACACGCTGTGGAAAACAAAGGGAACATGAAGGCGTATACATGAAGAATGTTTTCATGCGTGCTGTGAAACGTTTCTTGCAGTCCACAAGCAAACTGGATAAATGCGGTGATACAAAGGATGGATAGCTTGTTGTGCGATAGAACTAAACCTTGAATTTAAAGTGGGTAGGCAAGCAGGAAATGGTTTTAGACAAATTAGCGAGAAGGGAATGAAAATAATTACTAATACTTTTGCTTAAATATTCAAATGCACCAAGATGCTTAGTTACGATAAATTTAACCATAGACTATCAGGGCAATCCACTGAATCCATTGCACCATGAAACCATATTATAGTACGGGTGAAAATGGCAGAGCTTAACAAGTCGGTTGAGATGGACATAATGGTAACCACCACACGGGGAAAAAAGTGATAAAATGAAAATCGATTCGGTGGACTCGCCATAGTTTTCCTGAGGAGGGTTGTATTAGGAAGCTAACCTCAATTGCACACTTTGGTGACAAATGTGCAACGTTCACCAAAGTATATCCCCTGTCAAAATACAGAGAATATATCTCGAAGTGCAGATGGCTTAGGATAGCTCCAAGTCATATCTTAAACACAGTTAATTTGGAGGCGCAAACACTGTAGTTTGGGAGGGCATTCCATGGCTGGCACACTCGAAGAGGGTAAACGTATGGTTGATATCCTAGCTGACTCTGTTGCGCAGCAAAACTGAACTGGTGTTCCCTCAAATTTGTGTTGTGTCTGAGTTGAAGTAGGTGGCAGCAGACGTGGTTTGGGTTCCTCAAAATATCTTAAGCCATTATTAACTTGCCACGTATGCGCCGATACCGGCTGCTGCACAATCTTAGGGAACTCCGTTAGTAGATACGGATGATAAAAATCCTTTGCTGTGGCGTCCTTAACGCTGTCAACTCTTGCATTTGCCAAAGCTGCCAGGCCTAGATTGCGTATTCCACAGGAGAGAGCACATATGTGTCTTGTTACTGCGAACATGCAGAGAGATCCACTGCCATCAGCAGTATTCCAGCTTGTTGTCTACCCGTCCTTGAGGTCTTCGCGGATTGTTCTGCGCATCCCAAAATCAGCCTGGATTAATACTTCAATGTCGCTCTCCTCAGTGGCTTGTTGCAGGACATAGTCTTTAAGCTTATATATCATGTTCGGCTGGTAAATAATGTGGACCATATTTTCTTAGACGAAAAAAGTAGAACATATTTTGGAGTAAAAATTAATAGCTTTGTCCAAGTCTCGCTGCAGCGGTGGTGGTCCATCGCCAGCCACATCTAAACTCATTCGTAAACAACTAAATATCCATGGCGATCAAGCGCGCAATTTCCTTAGTGAACACAAGTAATAGATGCCGCCCCAAAAGTGAGAGTTTGGAACGCCACAATTCACATTAATCGGATCAGATACGCACATTGGACTCTAAGCTTCAGTAGACAATGGTAAACGTTTTGATCCGTCCAAGGACTGTATTGTAAACCCCATGGCATTCGAGCTTCGTAGCGGAATGCGGTGGCTCAGTCGGTAAATCGATTTGGAAAATTTGAGGTAAATGACGTCGTTACTTCTACATTTATCGGCAATTCAGCCCAGCTATTAGGGGCAATCAGTAATATGGTTAGGTATGATATGTGTGGGCGGAAGCCATGTTGCTCTGTTCTCATGATGTCATAGCCTTCAGCGCCCTCGGGTGGATATTACTGCTTCCTGGATAATTGTAAGTGCGCAGTAAGAGCAGTGCCTTCAACACAGATGTGGCAATTGCATAGCTGTTAGTTCGTGTTGAACTTGGAGATAAGGATGAAGGTATGTAACTGTGGATGATACCACTCTAGAATGTCGTAGACTAAGTCCTCTGCAGCTTTATCGCTGTGTGCCACTTCGACTGCCGTGTTGAGTGTGGTGGTACCGTGCTTCACGCTTCTAGTGGTGTTCACATATCTAGATAGGAGGTTTTTACTTGGCAAATTTGGAAACCAGATGTTGTTGGTAAGCCAGCTTGTCTTCACGGACAAACATAGTACACTGGTTGCGCTATGTCAATTAGTCGCTAGGGTTTCGGAACATGGACGGGCCCTGTGAGTGAGCAATGCAGCAATCCTTAGTGCTATATTTTTGCGATTTCTTCCGCTAATAAACAATGTTGGTTTAGTGGAACAAAACCGCTTTGTTCTTGTAGTAGTTGTGGTCAGATTGCTGAAATGTTAAACAAACTGAGTAAAAAAATTGTCAATAAAGCCACAATTTAAGAACTTCCAATCAGTCCTCTCAACTAGATCAGACAAGACATTATAGCGTGCAATGTTACGGGTTCTTTTAGTATGTTCCCTCGAGTATTTAGCGTAACATGCATAGTGTAAAATATTGCGACAATATTATGTTGCTTTGTAAGTAGTCTATAATGGGCCTGCTAACCGTGAGTCCTTCATGTTAAGTACGAGGTTAAGTACCGATCGGTCGCTATCAGATTTGTACCTAGTCGATGAGGTGATGTGATTAAAGTGAGAAATACATACAGTAAGATTTTGTATTTCGACCCATCACATTTTGCTGGAGAAGCCAAGGATTCCAGGTCGTGCACGTTGAAATTGAATGAGAGGAGACATTGGCTCCAGCTTAAGGGTGGGCTTTTTGTCAGTGCTGATATTAGGCAGGAGTCCATTTATTTGGTGCACAATAGCGGGCCATTAACAACTGACAGGAAGTAATTGTATTCGTTTCTGAGATGCGAAAGTCACAAAAACGAATCAGTGACTAGCGTACCTGGGTCATTCAATACTTCAAATTGTAAGTCGCTACGATGGTACGGGAATACAATACCTAGTATACTGGTTCGGTCTTGTCGTTGCTGAAACATTCCCTGAATTGCGATATCCGTTCCCTCTGAGTGCGAACAAGTGCCGTTTATGTAGATAATATCCCAAGCGTTCATCACCAGACGCAGCCGAACATTAGCCAGTTTGCTGAGGAGAACTTGGGCATTTGTGCACATGCAGTAAAGTGCTTTGGTTCTCAGCAGCGCTACCAAGTACATGTGACAAGCGTAAGATATTGCGTTGATCGTTTTCTGATCGGCCGCTAGACGTGTGTTTGGGCGTATTATCAGCGAGACGCTTAGCTTTGGGTTCGGTGATAACGTAGTTAGAGCCTCAGTTTGCACCATGCTTGCTGAGTAGAAACAGCAACGCATTGGAAAATTATCCCTTATTTCAGACTCGTTGGCAGTATGGATTTCGGACTGGATGCTGATCTGTACATTTTGAAGTGCTTCTTTATGTCGGATGACAGTTCCGCTCGCCTTTCTGTACCGGTTTTATGTTGCAGTCTGTTCCTAAGTGGCTGATATCGTTCCATAAGCGTAAGTGCCATCTGTCTAGTTTGTAGGATAACACTAACCATCTTAAAGTTAAGCTAAATGTGACGTACAATCAGTGTGACGCCTTTTATCAGATGACCAAGAAAATGCTTGGTAAGCAACATGGCCAATAAAGAAGAATACCGACAGTAAAGACTCAAGAAATTAAAGAGCCGAGTGCTGAAAGTAGTGTGTCTCAAACCATCTACGTATATTGTTTTTCTTTTCGTAACGTTTTGATAACATGGGTTGACAAACATAGCCAATGTGAGAAAAATATAACATGCCAATGAACTGGGTATGTTGTATTTGCTTTGGACAGTGATGCGAGAAGCCTTTTTTAAATTTGAACTTTTTATGTAGGGGAAAATAGTTGATTACTTCGCGGCATATCGAAGTGTCGAGAATAAGGGATCGGGTCGTTGAACCCTGGCGGATCCCATTCAAGCAGCTTTGGAAAGTTGTTTTTGGTTCAGCAGTTGGATGATTGCTGCCTAAGACTACCTCCTCAGCGTGCTTGAGTGCAATAAATGTGGAGGATTTGTAAGCATTTCGATCTATAGCGATAGAAGAATCGCAGAAAGGATTGCTTCTTGCAAGACGCCTACTTCATCATTAATAGTCATGGACTGGGACTGTTTAGCTGGGTACAAAATGGTCGGTATACCAACCACTTGCTATTAGAGCTTGCACACAGTTGGCTGTTAACCACTTGCAAACAAGAGCGATCGTTTGATACTTCAAACTGGGTGTGTGAACTTAGTCAGTTGGAGCCTCAAATAGTTGCGTCCAACGAAGATGCTATAGAGAGAACATATATGATACGGCATCCAACGTGAAACTTGGGGGGTCTGCGCACAGACTGACATTCATACACGGCACGAGTGCTTGGTGAGACCTAAGACAAAAGTAGTTCCCTACATAATTTCAACTTCAAGAATGTACATGCAATCGGAAAGAATTTTGTAGACCTCTTCTTCGATGAGGAAGTTATTTTGACAGACCTCCAAAGGTAAAGAAAAATTCCACTGTGCAGGCCCCGATTATAAAGATCCGTCAAGGGCATATTAAGTGTATGGGCAAACTTTGATACTTTCCTAGCCGGTCCGACCTGATGCAAACGTAACCTATCACGATAAATAACCTTGTCTTCTACATCGGTATGCAAGCAGCTTTCTTGATGTATCAGAATGACTGCATAGGAGTACTTCATAATTTGTATAAAAGCGGTATTATCCGACATTTTTTCCAAGGAATGAAGAAATCTTGCTGGATACAATCCGTGAAATATGTGTCGTTAAAAAATTGAAGATTAAAGCTGAAATGCCGGCTCGCATTATGTCGTCTCAAGTTACGATAATCTTCCTGCATGATTAGTTTGGAAGTAATTTAGACTTTGTGAGCACATTGTACATTGGACTGAGAGCCGCATCACGTAGAGATAGTAAAATGTTGATGGAACAAAAAATCATTAAGGAACCAGTCTAGAAGAAATATGGCAGCGGTATTTTGTGAAATGGACAGTTCGATATTAACAAGATTTACAAAGGATTCCTCAATGAGAAAATCAACGGCTAATTTGAAATCTCATAGTTGCAAAACTCTATGGATTTAGCGCCTAGTGAGAGCACGTCATCACCTCGCAGGCTAACCACTGTCAGTGACAGTGGAAGATATGTGATGCTATATCCCAGTTAGTTTGCAAAATATGTAGCCCAAACAACGTCCTCCATGCCTCAGTGGCTTAAGCTGCTGGATAGTTGGCTTCTGCCTCTGGCGTTCATGGGTTCGATCCTTCTTAGAGTACCGAGGGAATGCGCACCATTGACCAGCCATAAAAGGACGAAACGCGTCTGGTAGTTTTCCGAAGTAGACTCCGCTATGTAGCTTGTGAACTATTGGGATGAAAAACTTAACAAAATGACAACTTAAATCCTGCCACTTATCAGTAATAACTGCATTTGACAAACAGGGCAATTACGAATTACAGTTGTCTCATTTAGTTCTCTTTGGTTGCAATCCGATTGTCAATCTCTTTATGTGCCCAGTAGGCCGTTTCCTCTAACCATCTATTCACTGCATACAACAACTCCTACAACTGGTTTACACATCTTTCAATACACTTGTATGTCATCGTCGAACGCCTCATCACGTATATGGAGCCCAGAGCATTTAATATGGTTCTGTTATGCTGTTTAACCACTCATGGAAATTCAAATGCTGTCTTTGGCTTTCGTGTGCGCACCACAGTCGCGGTTATATGCTCACTGGTTTCGTATCTTTAATAACCCAGATTGCTACTGCACCGACTACTTACTGGTAAAGGTTGTTTTCCTTTGTTTTTAATGTCCAGTTTATAGTGCAGTATTTTAGCTTCTGTTCTGTTTCGATTTGATCCAGGACACCCGAGAGCTTACTTTTGCTTTGCTAGAACTTTGAGTACATCACTTATCAACTCTTCCTTTTGATTGTACACTGAGCATCACAGTTAAAATGACCATATAAAATTTTTTGTAGTATTGGGCAACTGAAAATCATTTCGAAACTGTGGGGCTGTTTGAAAGTCCCAGCAAAATGGAAATAGTTATTTCTCAGCTCAGCTGCATTTGTACCACAACATCTCTTTTATTTCGTATGGTCAACGTAAAATCATATGGTAGCAACCTGCAGTACACTGCATCCTGGATAGTTTATGACTGCATGTCGAGTCTGCTCAAAATAGTGGTCTCCCAGATGTCAGCAATCTTTGACAACGGCTAAGTAACTTACCGGTTAATTTGAGTGAAGGTATTTCAACAGGCATATACAAGAGCAATTATATGAATAGTCAGTGTAGACAATAGGCCAACGTGTTGCTAATAAGTGTTTGTTCCTATGGGAGCAATATGACGCAGCTTAAATTTACCAGATTTGGGCCGGTGTCAAGTCGAACGTATGGTTTAGGTTACTTTCTCCAAGAACCATAGTGGCAACACATACACGTGGATTATTGAGAAAGGTATGGTAGCCATTAAAAAATAAACGGACTTTGTGGTTCCTAGGCCGTGATTCCAACCTGTACTACCTGGACTTGCTCTTCAAACCCAACCCCCACCAATCTACCTTCCAGGTTGATCAGAGAGATATTACAAATTTCAACTTTAGGATCTTGATGTATCTTGGCTCAAAGGCATCATATTTTATTTGACACACGTTTGCTAACTTGGAGAAATTCATTAATTCCGGATAAATCATATTCCGCGGTTGTGGTGGCCTTGAACTCATCAAATTTCGTTTCAGCATATCATTAGATTCTACGAAAATTCACCAAGGTTCGACAGGACGGTCCGTATCTCTTATTCTCTTTAACTTTCTTAACAAAATGATCACAAATGACTCGGTCCATTCTGACTATTCTGGACTAAACTTTTCGCCAAGGGACCCACTGACAAATTCGGTACAATTTCAGTGTTTCTGATTAATGCCAGCTCCATGACGAACAAAATTTATTTTATAAACACACTAGCACAGTTCAATGACCCAAAATCGCTCCTCGTCACTGAAACATGGTGTTCTTCAGATACACTCTACTCTACTCTGATGATTCCAAATTACCACCTATTACGTAAAGATCGCTGCGACGAAATAGTAGTGGGTGTATTATATATCTACAAAAACATTTCCAGCTAAACCTATAGATCACTCACAAATCGAACTTATCCCTGAATCTATTCGGCTGTCAGTTGCGGGTGCCTCATCTCACAAACTGCTCGCTTGTATCTACAACCCACCGAATGCGTCTAACGAGAGTATCACCAAACCACTTCTGCATTTGACTTCGCATTATAGTTTGCACAGAGCCAGACGATTATTGCCGGTGATTTCAACCTACCGAAAATATGCTGGTCATCCACCCAATGTCTAATTTGCAAGCCTCCTTTCTTACATTCATCAGAGCTGGGGGTTGGACACAATGGATTACCAGTCCAACCAGGCCCGATAATGTATTGGACTTAATATTCACATTAGCGATACCCAAACCACAAAAGGAGATCTAAATAGCTCCCTGGCAGCGATCATAACATGATCCAACTCAGCCTGCGGATTAAAATGCTCACTAAACTCGCCTCTACAACGCCATTTGCAACCCATAAGATAAACTGGGAATGCTTTCAGCCGTTAATTCGTTTCTCCGACTGAAGTGTATTTTTCCTATATACCAGTGTATACACCGCTGTGGAGCAGTTTTATAAACGTATCCATCACGCTATAGCCCTTCTTGCTGCACAATGTATTCATACCCCTCATGTCTCCAAAGATTCCGTCAATTACTTAATCAGCAAGAAAACCACTAGGTTAGCTGCAAGATACAGATGGACCCATGAATTGCAATTGCCTTACTAATGCATAAATTTACCAACAGAGTCAAACAAGCGCAATTAACACGACGAAAAAGTGGAGAACATACAGTCCTACGGACAAGCTGCAAAGTTAGGGAGTGGTCAAAATACTGCACCTAGAACGAGTGACCGCTCTCCTATAATTACCGAAATGGTTGATGGCGCGGGTCACTTACTCCATGACGCAGTTGAAATATATGAAGCATTTGGCGACTTTTTTGCCACTGCCATGAGTCGCGAAGTTGTCCCCGTGCCTGTGTGCACAGAGCTCAGAGAAGTAGACCTTTTAAGCAGAGGCGATATTTCATTCAACGCTATCCATAAAGTTATTAAATAAATCAGGCCATCTTCCAAGCTGTAATCGGATGGCATTTCACCAACCACCATTGAACTAGGAGGACTTGATATAACATTGCTACTGAGGAGCATGTTTACTCTAAAGCTGGAATATGTACACGTTCCAGACCAATAAAACACGTCATTTATTATGACTGGGCAAAAAGGAACTCCAAAACAAACGATTGATTACTGCCGACCAATGCACCACACTCCGATAATCGCTCGGCTATTTGAGAAACTGATTAGAACGGAGATGATGAAATTTGTTGGTTCTCATGGCCTGATCAATTATTCACAGCATGGTTTTCGCAATATGCGATCCTGCACCACCTGTCAAATGTATTACCTTAACTACATTTCAGAATCAATCGATCCCGGCTATCCAGTGGTAAACGTTTTTCTTGACGTACCCCAAGCGTACGACTGAGTACGTCACAAGCGACTGCTAAAGAAATTGGAGAATTTTGGCGATCCGGGACCCATTACTAGGTTGGTTATCCTGATACCTGAGTGATCGTCAACAGGTAGTCATTTTAGGTGATGATCGCTCTTCACCACGCTCAATCGCCAGCGGAGGCATTTAAGGAAGCGTGATCCGTCCCTTACTCTTTTTGTTCTACATCATTGACATCACCACATCTGTAAAACATGGCACATTCTTTTTTATTTGCTGACGATATCAAAATCGTCTATGAGCTTCGACGTGACGAGCTACACGGGACACTACTGCTCATTCAAATCACTTACATTCCCTTTAGTAATGGTGCCGCACATGGGGGTGAACCTCTCTGTTAAGAAATCAAGCATAATGTCTTGTGGCGGCTGCATCCCCGAAGGATCCATCACCCTAAACAATGAACGCGTCCCAACAAGGTTGACCAGGCGAGGTCATGGCATTAGAAGCTCGTCTACCTGCAATTCCTCCAAACAAGCTTAATACCAAGTAGCACGTGCCAGACAATCTATGTTCAATATATCAAAAGAAATACACACAACGCGTGCTACAGTTGAGCTTTTAAAGCTAGACACTTCCCCCTATCCTCGAATACTGCAGCATACTATAGGCAAACATGAGAGTGACAGAATTGCTGTGGAGAACCTGCAGAGGTCATTAATTACACATCTGATTGATAAACACTCTGCTATGTGTTATCGAGAACGTTGCAATGAACTTCCTCTTGAACTATCTTGGATTCGCCGATTTTTGTTGCTTTTTAACATGTTACACAAAAAGACCAATTCCAACCTGCCTACACTCAATTTACAACACTGCTTAACTCGACCGCTTCGCAACGAAGATTTAACACTAAATATACCGAAGGCTAGAACGAACGTCCGCTATAATTGCTTCCTGATCAGATAAAGCTTTATGTGAAATAAACTACCAATAGCATTCAGGTCACGTGATAATATCGCAAAATTTAGTAGTAGACTCGCCAATTACCTTGATCCAACTACCCTAAGCTGTATATTTACATGGGAAAAATCCCTAGATGATCTAATCCATGAGGGGCCCACAAGCATATAACCACCAATGTTTTCATACCTAGGTTTTTGCCTCAACCATCTGGCAGAATGTTAATATATAAAACGCATAATCCACCTGTGTATGTCACCCATGCAAAAGCATGGATTTTTATGTACAAATTGATCTGTGCCGCTAGAAAAGCAGTTTCTCTCATCAAGGGAACTATACATATTATTATTATGCGGAATACTTAGTTCTTCTTGCACCTAATGAACCGACTATGTAGACAATGCTGCACAGACTCGTACGTTGGGCTGCAAGATTCGGCATATACTTTTCACTTTCAAAGAGCATGTGCTGCTTCAGGATTGGACCAACACACCTAGGGTTTTAGCTGCTTCCGAACAGCCATTTGGCGTAGTCGATCTATTCACTTACCTTGGTAGCTATATCACATTAGGCGGTTACATAACCGAAGATGTTACTTTGCGTATCAGCATGGCTTGTTTGGCTTTCCAGTGGCTCAAACAAATATGAAGTCTGCGGGATGTTATCCTGTCAGTGAAAGATAAGGCATATAACACTGCGGTGGTATCTGTGTTACTAAGTGGATCAGATAGCAGGCCAGTTCACAGTGAAGACATTAAACGCGCGGGTGTTTTAGAATATCGGTGCTTGTAAAACTAGTAATCGGTCGATGAGAGATCAAGCCAGTATAACAGGTAAGGTAAAGTTTCCAAGCGCAGCTATTTCGGCTTCCGCAGTGTTGTTTGTGTGACGCTCGGCCGGGCGTCACGATGGAGAATAATCAGCTCTTTCTCTTGATCTGTGTAGGATACCTGAGTTTTAGTTTCTATGCATGGGGACTATTTTTGAAAATAATTCCCATTTGTATTGTGTTTGTCTGGAATCAGAATTCATTGATGAGTCGGCCTAGTCCCGGGCACCAACCATTCCCTTTACATTCGTTTGGGTGCATTTTTGGCATAAGGAAGTATTGTGTCTTTATGGTGATTCAGTCACTGCGGTGTTCTGCTCCGCTTATCATAAAGAAGACACAATATGGAAGTTGAACTGTTCGCTGAGCTTGGCAATTTGGCTGCAAACTTTTCGTCAGCAATCGAGGTGACATCATCAGTGCGTAGTTGAGTGGCGTGCAGTAGCAAAGAATAGCGTAGAGGAGCCTCGGGCAATCTCACAGAGGCTCCTGTACGTTATTCTACGCTAATGCACGCCACTCAACTAGGCACGGATGATGATATCACCTAGATTGCCGACGAAACGTTTGCAACCAAATTGCCAAGCTCAGAGACAGTTCAACTGCCATCTGAACAACTTGAGCTACCAATCTTCATTTCAAAAGGCACGAGGTGTTGCCTTTGATTGAGCAAAACAAGGTAGACAACATTTAAAAACGATCTTTTCTACGATTTTCATGCATCTCTACCAGGACCCGCTTACTAAACATTTTCGATATTTCAAGCGCAAGCAAATGTTTGAAGATGCTTTCATGCGATACGGCAAAGTCGAAACTAAAATGTCGAACAGTTTTATGCGAATCCTCTTATACGTATACAAATAATGGATCGTTGTCCACTTCCGATGTCTGTCCACAATGCACTTCATCTGCATTGTTTGGCTGTACCCACGGACGCCGCGGAATTTTCCTCTACCACACGCTGGATCCTGCTTTTTCTCTGGAATTACTGTATTTTACGTGTGTTGCTGTGTTAGTTGTGCACCAAACTTTTTAGTTTCTTGTGTTCATCAATCCCTGAAAGTTTCGTTTCCGCTTGATATCTTCGGAGATCTCAGTGATTTACGGCTGTGCCCGTCATTTTGGAATTTGTGATCGAAATCTTGCTTGTCCTCGTGCTTGAAAAAATACAACAACTATGCCGAATATCATGCAACGACGTATCTGCTCTTCAGCTAATTGCGGCAAAGCCCTTAAATGGGTATAACGTGCCGAAACTGCAGTGGCTCGTTCCACCCGAGCTGTATAGGAAAGTCCGCCCAAGAAGCAAGGCAAATAAACAAGGCAGCTGACGCATTTTGCTTTTGTCCAAATTGCCAGTTAACTCCAGTGGTCGGTTGTTTATGCGCACTCATGGAAAGGTGCGATACTTTGAATGCGACAATCGCTTATTTGTTGAACGCCAGGCTTGCACCACCGGCCGCGAATGTGGCCATGTTTGTACCACAGTCGGTCAAAGAAAGCTCCACCTCGAGGCCGAAAAAAGGGCTAGACGCTCAAGCCGCGCTGCAGCCTCAGTTTCTCCAAATCCCCTGCCTCACTCAATTCCCAAAAGCGGACGAACATCCAGAGTACTGAAGTCCACACCTTTGAGTCACACGCCCCACCTCCATTCAACAGCAACCACGGAAGCTCCGGGGCAAACCTCTTCCGCGGTAGAGAAAGTTGGACGTCGTACGCCTCAGTAGCCTCCATGCATACACCGGCTAAGTTACCTCCGACTCCGGCGGCCTCACCAAGCAACAGTAAGTTGACCAGACTCCAACAACCAAACAATCCGTTTAACACCGTGTCTGTAAGTCATGGCAAATCTGCATCCAACGCAAGGAGCCAAGGCGCGTTAACCGTTGTGTGTACAAATGTTCCTGAATCACAGGCGAGTACAATAAAGTGGAAGTTGTTGGATGATCGTAATAAGTGGAAGTCTATATGTACTGCGATTGGCATTTCGGTTGAACCTGCAATGCTGAGACGAGTCACACGTCATCCAAATTCAGCGCATTACGGTGAACCCCGACTTCTCCGGGTGACACTAAACTCCACCAAGGACACAGAGGCAGTCCTACTATCCTCCAACAGGCTTCGTCATTCATCACTCGAAACGCGCATACTTCCTGATATCCCCCGGAACGAACGTCCGAAAAAGATGAGCAACCGTGAGGAAGTTCGTAAAGCCGAGGCAAAACGGACGATAATTGTGTACGGGGTTCCTGAGCTCCAAAACTCAACCTCTAATGCAGCGGATGCACATGACCGGGAGCAATGGAGTTACATCGGCCACAAAATCTCCCTCAATAATATCATCGCTAAGCGGTTGACCAGGATTCCATTTTCACCCAACTACAAAGGGAACGGTCCCAGACTTATGAAGGTGGTGCTTGAATCTGAGTTTATGTTACCGCTCGCCTTGGAAAACTGGTCCAAATTCCGCATGAAGCTGCCAGAGGAAATTCGATTAAAGGCATCAGGTACGCTGCCACGGATTTCCAACGACTCACGGGGAGCGATCAAATTGTTGAACCATCCACTCATGCAACTTTGTGAAGGCATAGATTTATCGACAACCACAATATCCCACGAAACACGGCTGAACACGGGGGAGCAGCAGGGCCCGGAAGGCCGCGATCAGTCGTCTAACCGAAAGCAAACTCAAAGGCAAACGTCACCCCAAAAAAATGGTTAATGGCCGACCCGTTAACGGTCGGCACAAACTCCATTCGTACCACAACCTATGCTAGCTCACTCTTGGTTAAAAAGCACTATCCTGCATGTATACTAATGCACAAGGCCTCATAAGTAAGTTGGTAGAACTCCGTCACCGTTTGGCTTCGGAGCCTCGAGACATCATAATGATCGCCGAAACCTGGCTGAGCGGCGAAATCACAGACGCTGAGATTGCCATACCGGGTATGTCACTTCTCCGGAACGACAGAACGGGCAAGGGCGGTGGCGTGCTCATTTATTTCCGAACGGACCTTCGTTGTGAGCTCATAGACGATCCCCAGACTTGTATCACCGACGTCCTTTGGCGCAAACTGTGTTTGGAACGCAACGACGTATGCCTTCTCTCTGTGGTTTACCGACCACCGAAACCCACTCCGAATGGGACAACAGACTTATCTCCGCTTTTCGCTCCGTGCTTAATCAGAAGTACAGCCACATCCTTGTTGCAGGAGATTTCAGCACCCATGACTTGGAAAATCCAGCATCCGAGACAGCAGTGTTCAAGGCATATTTGCAAGAGCTACTCTCTAGCACCTTCTTTTATAACCACGTCACCGTTCAAACCAGGTTCAGAACAGGAAACAACCCATCGATATTAGATCTAGTGCTCACTAACGAAGAGCTCATGGTCGATGGACTAAAGGTATGCAGTCCTTTGGGCCGTAGCGATCACGTGACTTTGCAGTTTGATTACATCTGCTACGCCGAATATCCATCTGCGGAGCTCGAAACGAGGCAATCTGTTACCCAGTACCACGTTCTGTCTGCTCTAGTTGAGAATACCAGTTGGACTTTTCTAGCTAACTGCACCCCAGAACTAGCCTGGGAGACATTCGCGAACACCATCACGTCACTAGTCATAGGAGACTCAACACAAAAAGTTTCCCAACATCCCCGCACAGCGAAATCATTTTTGCGAAGCCGGACGCGAAAATGCATGGCTCTAAGGGATCGGGCATGGCGCATGTATAAAAGCAACCCAGCGCAGAAAACTGGACGGAATACGTTTCGCATTGCAACTATTGTGTGCTTTTGGTTCGCGAAGACAAGAGAACGCACCAGCAGGAGCTAGCCAAACGATTCTGTTCGAACAAAAAGCTTCTTTACAAACATGTGAATGGACTTCGCAAGATGCAACGGGGAATCCCACCACTTAATACGACCAATGGGTATAAACATACTGCGAAGGAGGCGGCCAACGCATTACGGGCCCAGTACTCCCCAACCTTCCAAGGTGTACAAGCCTCGACGTATATTCCGCCACTATTTACCCCACCGTCCGTTTTATCTGACGTCACGTTCACTGCAGAAATGGTGCTGCAAAAGCTGCTATCCTTGCGTCTACACAGCTCTCCCGGGGCCGATAACATTCACCCGAAAACATTACAGGTAGCTGCCATCCACTTGGCCGAACCACTAGCTGCATTTTTAAGCGCTGTTTCGATGAGAACATCGTACCTTCGAGGTGGAAACAAGGTGTAATAACGCCCATATACAAAGCAGGAAGTCGATCGGATCCTGCCAATTACCGCCCCGTAACGCTTCTGCCTGTGATCGCCAAAGTCATGGAAGCGGTGATAGCAGATGCGTTAATGGGATACTTGGAAAACTACGGCATAATTGCGCCAGAACAGCATGGGTTTCGTCAACCTCGTTCATGTGCGACGAATCTGCTGATAGCTCGTGACAACTGGACCGAGACTGTCGATGAGGGAACAGGAGTCGATGTTGCATTCTTGGACTTTTCGAAAGCCTTCAATCGCCTGGATCATCGAATCCTGCTCATTAAACTCCAACGGTACGGTATCGGAGACCCGTTGTTAGGATGGATCGGTAACTTTCTCTCTGAACGGCAGTTAGAAGTTAGAGTTCGATCATCTTTTTCCGATCCGATTCGAGTGGGATGCGGCGTACCGCAGGGTTCGGTACTTGGGCCTCGTTTGTTCCTGCTTTTCATTAACGATCTAGTAAGATTTATTACGTCGAAATTCTTACTCTTCGCGGACGACCTCAAGGTTTGGCAGGCGATAAAACGATCGGACGACCATGAAGTCCTACAGCGTGACTTGAATGAGGCCTGGAATTGGTCGGTGAGAAACGCCCTGCCGTTTAATGTGAACAAATGTCGCGTTGTTCATATCCGCCATCGACAAGTCCATGTCTACAAGCTTGGGGCACACGATCTGAAGACCACCACTCAGGAACGCGACTTGGATGTGCTGGTACAGGAAGACCTCGGGTGTTCCAAACAGTCAGATTCCGCTTCTAAAAGGGGCAACCAGCACGTTGGACTCCTGCGAAGAGCATTCGGAATTTTGGATCCATCCATCTTCTCTTTGATGCTGAATGCCTACGTGCGTCCTCACGTCGAATATGCAATCCAGGCCTGGCAACCCTGGCTAAAACGTGATCTTGCAGCGCTTGAGACCCCACAGCGTCGAGCAACGAAAATCTTCAAGGGCTTGCGCCACACCCCTTACCAGGAACGACTGGAGATACTCGGAGTGTTCAGCGGACGGTACCGGAGACTTCGTGAAGACCTCATACTAGTGTACCAGATATTGAGCGATCCTAGTCACGTATGCCGCCACCTCTTGAAGCTCAGCCCGAACACTAACCTTCGCGGTAACAGTTTAATGCTGAGCCAACAGTACAGTCGTCTAGACTGTCGGAGAACCTATTTCTCCCTCCGGGTTTGCGGGCCCTGGAACGCCCTTCCAAACTCAGTCATTTGTGCCCCACATTAGATACGTTTAAAAAACGATTGGACGTCGCACTGAGCGCACTGCGCTTTGTTTTATGAACGAAAACGCTTGTATATATGTAGGCTGACCAGCCTCTTTGGATTTATATTCCAAATTCACGGTCGTAAATCTGTGCGAACCGGTGAGTACTCCCTTTTTATTTGCTACCATCACCAATGATAACAATTTCTTAGCCAGTTTTGCGCCGTACCACTTTATCCCCCTAAAACTGTTATACTTCTACCTTTTATCTCACTGACGCTCCTTACTTCAACCACTTATGTGGTTTGCCAATCTGTTAGTATTTCTATTGCCAACCTGCGGGACTCGTTAAGTGTATGCTTTTTTACCCGTCATATACCATTGTCCATTGCA
>CALYDF020001666.1:0-58071 GCA_944474145.2 Dicrocoelium dendriticum
TCTTTGTTTCATTTTTGTGTCCGGTTAAATCGTTGGATTGGCTAGGTATTGCTAGTCATATTCGGCCCTGCACTCGCGGTGCATGTTGATTCGAGCGCAAAAAGTGCATTACCCGAAAGATGCTAAGATGAAGGAAATAATTGGATTTAACCTTGTGACTGATACCCCAAGGGAGAATTTGAAAAAAGCAACATGTGCAGAAATGGATACAGCCCAGTTGCGTTCTGTAAAGTTTGTATATCCAAATCAGTTGTCCACGAAATGTAGATGGTAAAAAGCGTTGTGCCAAACTAAAAAATACCAAATAATTTAAAGAGAACCAGCTCCATATCAAACCAGCCTTGAGCGAATCCATGAAATAGAGGTGGAAGAATACAAGATGCATGATAGTATTAACTTCCGTTATGAACGTTATCTAAAAGTTGCGACTGAAATTGTTAGCGAATAGTTGATATTAGGTTACACAACCTGAATAAGGAACTTTGGGTAGCAGTAGAGTAAGAGGCATTCAGCAGAAACAAGCATTCGCTAATCTATTTTATGACAAATATGCACTCATTGTGGATAACTGGATAGAAATGCAGAAGCAAAGTCGCAATTCATCTCTTGAAATAGCGGGTTTTGTTAGGGATATATTTAAATGATATACGGAAAATACTTCACGACCGCTATCGTAATGACAATGTGCTAATCATTTGACATTTTTATGCGTCTGAGATGGTGGCGTGATATTTTGAGTGCGCCGAACGCGCCACTTGTCAGACTGTGTAAGCAGGCCGTGAACAAATTAAAAGGTCCGTCATTCGAATGTGCTTCCAATAAGGCTTCAAGTCAGAGTGAAAATTAGACAAAACGACTATGAGGCTTGATGCTTTTCAATATATTACTTTGGTGAGTATAATATTCCAATGATTACCATATGTTGACCATTGAATTGCGAAAGTTCCTGTGCAGGATGTTGACAGGTGCTTCTAGTACACAGTATAGTTTTATTGAAAGAAGGATGCATGCCTTCTGGTACACCACTGATCAGCTTGTTGGATCCTACTAAAATCGCGTTCTGGTAGTATACTCGAAACTGTTTCTCGAGTGGCGTAGTTGTTACTTGTTGTGCTGTCATTGCAACACAATGCACTGAAATACCGTAATGTTCTCCTCACAAATTTTAGGAATCCAATTTTTATTTTGTTCCAATTATGCAGAAAATATCTGCGAATGTATGAGCCTTGTCAGTACATTATCTACTACAGCTACTAACACGGCTTATCTTCATTAAGTCCTTGCTGTGATTTTAATTTCTTGGATATTGTATTAGCAAATCCTAAATGTAATTCTGCATTCAGGCCTTGATCAATTGTTTGAATGTTAAAAGCCGTGTGCATTTGTATTGTCCCAATACATCAGAGCTTCTGGAGATTTAACTAACTATTTGAACCTGAAATAACAATGTTTTTGTTGATGGTCAAACATCGCAATGCGTGATTTCCTGACACATATCCGCCTGTAACATTTTTATTTACGCATCAGTTGCTCAAAGATGTTTACAATACTGCTAACCTGGCTTTGCAAATTATGACCTTCCTGCAAATCATCAAATGTAAGCAAATTCAATGGGCTGGAAATCTGATTTCCCATCTCCGTCTGTAGGTAAAACAGATCTTTTTAACCTTTATTGCTTGCGTTATCCATTTGCTGTTTTTCAAACGAAAAATTATAGTAGACGTCGAATTCAGCAAATCATCAAGCAAGCATTTACTTCCAAGTAATTGCAATATAATGGGTGAAAAACAGCAGAATTGATATACTTCAAACTCCACTTTGTGTACATGAACAAGCTGGGGTTTTACAGAACCAGTCAGGGGCATTCAGCTGCGTTTTACTTCACTTCCTTCACTACTATGTTGGGCCAAGTTAGCGAGGTAACCTGGATTAATTACTTTGCGCACTACATCTGCTTTCTAGAGATGTGTAGAAATAGCTTTGGCTGTTGCTACTCAGTAATATACTATCACCATGATAGTGTTGTAGAGCATCGTGCGTCCGCAAAAACGGCGCTCGTTGCCACAATGTCTTGCCAAACAATGCTCCCAGATCATTCAGTCAGTCTCATGGTCATTGTTTTGTTCCATTGTTCCCGGTATAACCTAAGATATAACTAGGATAATACAGAAACAAATGCTCGATCATCGAACTCGGTATTCTAGTTAAGGTCTCACGGCTGGGTTTAAACTCAAGCTTATCATACGCTCACGGTTTCGTAAGTATGGTAAAGGGTATCTGATAGATATCTAGACGATTTCTGCGCTATTCGATCCCATTTGTATAGCAACGCTAGATAAACCAGGTTTATACTTACCTATACTGGTTTAGCTATTCTTTTTCGGAACTAAATATGTCTCTGAAAGAACTTTAACTCATAAACATATCTCTAGCAGAAGTCATTTCAAAGTTCATCTTATTCGGAAGCTTGAACGCATCACAAATCCTTCTGATGCTTTCGGTTAAGCATCGGATCAATTTCCGATTCTATTTTAATAAGATAAAGCTGCCATAATGTAACCGTTGCTGTTCCACGTGACTTGTTTGACTCTTCGTTAGTTTCACTCACCAGGTACCGTTGTCGCACGACTAGTTGCATTAGGGAACAAATTGCTCTGGGCATCAATGATGGTTCGTCACACAAATATGCCATTCACCTATCACACCTAATAGGATAAAAGAGCAGCGACTCTGCTCAGCTAATTACTCCCCAAGGTTCTCATGAGCGGATATAGGTTAAGGTTGGGTTCAACCTGCTTTCACTTGCCGGTGTGGAGGGAGCATGAGGTTGGTCTAACAAACGACGATATGTATCTTGCCCATCATGATTATTCTTTGTGGGACCTCCTAATTATTTGATCCTGTCAATCCATTCTCACCCCATCTGATGAGAGAGTAACATATGTGCAACATACAGGTTTAATGATCAAGCTTTCTTTTGTTCAAGATATTCTAGTAGGTGTATTTCTCTAAATTTTATCAGAAGGAGTTTTTTCTCTGATTTTGCCTGACGAAATATGTGGAAATTACTTATTGTAATGGAAATATTATTCTCCTCCAATTGAACCGATAGACACAAAATCTAATTGTAATCCTTCCTGAGAATGCACAGTATCCACTTGGGCAACACAATGAGTGGCTACAAGTTGTGACATGTCTAAATTAATATTCCGCTGTTCGGGCTATTAAGCCCAAGAAAACATAATTTCTACTAAACCGATTTGGTTCTTCTTAGTTCCTTTCGTTGACAGCGAAAACCATCACGGGAACAGCATACCGATGAGTTTCTCAACAAACTTGAAGACTCGTGGCGAACGCCTAAAATAGATTGACAGCCGTCAAGCTGATTTCGGGCACTGGTGCAAGTGTTTTCCTGTCTTCATCCCATCATCTGAAAATCAGGTTCAATGTGTGTGCACTTAAATGGGATCTATGAAATACCTCACAAATTGTACCTCCCCCAATTACTCGTCATATGTTCAGTTCGCCCATTCCGAGGCTCATAGCATCGATGTCTCAGAAAGAACTGAGATCAGTAATGGCTTGCCGAATATCAATTACGCGGCATATATCTAGTGTTCTCCTGGGGACGTAACGATGCAGGTCAAAAAGCAGGGTGCATTTATGGCGACTCATTTTAAGCAAATAAACTTAGCAAACTAAGCCCAACATGATAAGCTATCGAAATCTAGCGGTAGGATTCGTTGTGTTAAATATTCGAATTATAGTTCAACCGATCGCGTCAGACGTCAAGAGACGCGCGAATAAGTACACACGCACAGTTGCGCTGAACCGACGAAGAGATATTGGTCACTATCACCCGCAGACAAGATCCGACATAAAGGGACAAATCTAGGACAAAACGATGGTTGGCATTTTTATCCTTTTCTCACGTAAAACAAACATACGTAATCTGATAGCATTAACCTCAGTGGTGAACGAAAAGCGCTTTTGAATCATGTGAGGTTGGGCTTGGACATAATGTGTTAATTTCAGTCCCAATCTGCTGGACAATACTAAGCATAGTTGCAAGTGAACCCAAGCTAGCTACCAACTGGATTGATCACATCTAGTCGATTGACTTGTAAGTCAAAACAAGTGCGGATCGTTCCACTTAAGCAACAAACAAACAGTTCCCGGCTGCTTCATTTAGCCGAGGCTTCGGAGATTCGACGGACTAAAACTAAGCAAACCATGTAAACAATCAGTTATGTAAATATAGCCTCGCCCTTATCTGGTGAGGTCAGTGCATGTTTCATTCCAGACGGAATGCATGTGAGCTCAGTATATTTAACCAACTTGGCATCGTCAAATGAGTGCACATTAGATGTCGGCGGATGCAACTTAATGTTTATACAAATTGTATGTAGTCTGCTTATGTCTGAAACCCGTTTATTCTGTCGAAATGTTATTAGTTATTACATAATAGACATTTAAACTATGAACGAAATCGAGGCGCTAACCCAAGGGATTCTAAAATTAGGCGTAGAGCGTAGCCAAAATCATTCCAATCAGATTGTCACTGTTAGAGTATTGCACATCACCATGATGGCAATGACATTTTTACTTCTTCCCGAAATTACCTTTGGCACACCACCATCGGCCAAAAACCTGTGCTTTGCACCTGTTCACATATACCATGACATATTTCGCTTTATTGAATTGAGAGAACTATTGATCGTAAAAATTGACTCGCATCACTAACTTCCGCTAGCCTATCATGTGAGGCCCAGTTTTATAATTGTATTTGCCTGAAATGAACTGCAATTATTTTGCTTTCGATTTCTGCAAAGGCAAAATCAATGAACGGAATTGATAAGTACATATATTTTCTTGGTTCAGTATAAGAGTCTATATGAAATATCTTACTAGCTTTGGCTAAGTATGTTTGTTTCTCAAGCGTTGATCGATCCTATATTCCTCAAAGACTAGCGGATGAAATTCCTGTGATAAAAATTACAAATATTGTAGTTACCTTCCACTTGATGAGGTAACGTGCCGCACTTGTAACTCTGCAATATTTATCTATGATACTGTATTGACAACTACAGATGCGCTCAAATTCGGCGTTATTATCCAGAGAGTTTAGTAGCATATGCGGCCGCGTAGCAAAGTTGAAGTTGCTATTTCACTTTAATATGTAACTGTCAAGGCAACTGAATAAAACTACCCAAGCTATAAGGCCTAACTAATAGCAGCATTGTGGCTGATCTAGTGAATTTGGCGTGTGGGCACTGCAGTCGTTCATAGGTTCACTAGTATGCTTGCAGTATTGTGTGCGTGATAATAAATCGTGCCAATTGCTAAGGTTGATGTTAATACATCCCGCTTCTTCACGGCAGCTAGTCTGCACCAACATAATATTAATCCATATCTTATTACACTAAAAGAAACTGTATCGCCGTTATTTGATTTGCTCCGGTCTGATGATTTGCTGAATAATCCGTGTCTATTTTGCGTGTTGCTTTTCCTTTAAATCCCGTGTTTTTGGTTGATTTCCCTGGGTGTGATTGCGCTTGATGCGGATGTTAACAAGTTGTTAAGTGTTTCAAATAAATGCTCCTGGTTGTTGCATAAGAGATGGTGGATATTTTCTTTCTTCCTTGTCCTTTATCCTGTGGGGGCAGCAACCCAGATAGGGCATCTTACATAAGCCTGAAATTGCTCCTGTGCCGCGAACACCGGAGAAAATAGATTGGCTTATCGAGAAATCTCAGTCAAAATTTCAAAAGCCTTGTGAATAAAATGTTGATCCCGTGCGCATTTATTTGTGCTTCAACAATTTATTCTCATCGTCAGCTGGCTCCTAATTGATCTTTCCATTCCTCACTAAAACGTTTTCAGAGCAACGTACGAATAAAGCGGGTTTACTTCTCCCTGATAGCGGCACTCCCATTTAGTTGTACATCTCATATGGAAGGCGCAGATAAATGTTTGTGTGCTGGAAATATTCGGGCAAGGACAACAAACTAAGTCTATCACAATCCGGTCTCAAAGACCAATGTACAGCTAAGGATAGACGACCTGATATAATTGACAGTTCGATATCAGCTACGGAGAAATTATCCAATTTAAGGGTCAGTTGCACAAATGTGTATGACTAGGAAAGAATCGGTTGCACCATGTGTTTCATCTCGACCAGCCTCCTTAAAAATAACTGGGAACGATCCCAGTTGAATAAGATTACTAGAAACTGTTTCTCCGCTACCTCTAGTATTCATCCAAGACTTCAAAAATGTCAACAGTATCGTATGGTTAACAGGACCTAGATCAATAGGACAATGATGCAACCAGCTCCGCTCCATGTATTGCTTCGAATTCTCACGCGGCTTCTTCCAACACCCTATTTAGTGATGGCGGGAACGGACTCGATCTCATTACCACCACAGATTTATCTGGTGTAGGTAAGCGTTTTGCTTCTTTCCTGTTCCAGTTTGCCCAGATAATGAAACGGCAGATAAGGCATGACGTCTCATTTCGCTTCGTGTCCTCCGCTGTCGTGACCACATGTGACAAGCTGCCGCCGTCAACAAACGTCTTAATGGCGAATTTGGGTGTACGACTTTAGTGCTTTCCTAACACTTGTATTATGCGCGATCGGAAACACTCATGAAATCGTGCAACAGAGAGCGGTGTTGCTTCATTTAATCGTACGTTTGCAATAGTTTGCAATGGTTCAATGGTCAACAAACTTCTATTTATGAACATGTTTGCATAGTACTAGGATATACAAGCAGTCCTCTTCACTGAATCATGGTGTCCCTCTGATACACTTAAGAAAAGAAGCCTGCCTTACTCAGAGCTGAGAAATTTGTGACGAATAAGTGTAAGCTCAAGAAGGTGAAGCAAATATGTAAGGAGGGATCCGTAAACGCCAATAGCGTTACTTGGACTCGATAGCGTGTAGTGACAGTCATAGAAAGGGACGCTACTCTTAACAAACAATACTTGGGCTGAGCTTGTAATAGCAAGTCAATATTTAAAAAGCAGAAATGCTTTGCGTCTATGTTAAGAAAGCTTAGAAGCCAGAACACGTCCGAAAACAGCGATCATAACTCTCATTTTTTATGAGTACCACAGAATGCCTTTTGACCTCAGTAACGCTGCTCAAAAATTCAGCCATCCATACCTGAATAAATGCATGGATATGACGTTGTTTCCCCACGTATACATGGCATAAACATCGCCAGCTTTTCTAAACTCTCTAACTCTAAACTGTCCGTTTACTCTAATTCGCCTCTAAGGTGCTTACCGCCATGTAACTTTACTAATATAAGCAAACAAAAACTCCAGTATGAGATAACTAGCACTTGCAGTTAAGTTTTGTTGCTCGGGTTCTATGTTTGCTAAGGATCTAGACTTCCAGCCATTCAGCGGCCAAATCGTCACCTAATTTCTAAAATAAAATTCCTTGACCTTATCAGAACACCATTATCATTTTATACCGCGTATCTTTGCTTACTGCAAGTTAGTTGTAATTAAATATACAAAAGCAAAGTTAAACAAATCTAGAACATGAAAATGTAAACACTACGTTGCACTCACCTTGAGCACACCTTAGCGAAATTGTAAATAAAGCCAAGGCAATGTGTTTACAGCGTTTAAGCCCCTTTGGGGGATATGGTGAGATTACCTCTAGGAAGGCGTCTCATAATTGTCGCTAAAGTGAGTAACGAACAAATAGCAGGATTAATGCAAACACAGGATCCTTTCTTTCTCTTAATAGGAATTGATGGCTCTGTTCACAGAAGTGTGGCTTTAAATATGCTTATACTACTAACTGATAGTTAATACATAATAAACATCTGATATTCTCGGCTCACATATCATTCAGCTGGATCTGTTTACATAAGTATAGAAAAAACCTTGTTGGTTTAATCTATTTCGTCACGTTATGAAGTACACAGAATATCCCTTTTCTATTTTCAAACTAGGTTTTCGGTGTGACATTAACATTTGACCTGCGTAAGGCAGTGCGCTCAAGTATGGCACAGTCGCCTCATTACAATGGCAACCAACAAGCTGTGTAATGTAATGGTACTCGGCTTCATATCACTTCACTCAAACCGCATCACGACTTGTAAACCTGAGATTGATAAGCGAGGGTTGTTACTGGGATGGTAATAGGGCAGATAGCGTTGTTTAGTAGAATATAATCAAATGGCAGTTGATGGTTCGTGTTCGCTGGTTGCCCGTATAGTACAGAATTCGCCTCTGTTGATGGCGTTGTAATCGTCAAAGTAAACTGCAGCTCGATGATATTTGATTCGAGAATATCGGATTTTTATTAGATATTAACCACCAGTTCTTAGAATGATCATATTTTTAGCCATAATTATGCGAATAGTTCCATCAATTCCTATCAAGAGAAACAAAGAAGCATGTGTTTGCATTAATGCTGCTATTTGTTCGTTACTCGCTTTGGATACCATTAGTAAACGCCTTCCTAGAGGTAATCACGTCATATCACCCGAGCGGCTTAGGCGCTACAAATATATGGCCTTGGCTTTAGTTACAATTTTGCTAAGGTGTGCTCAAGGTGAGTGCAACGGTATGTTTACTTTTTCATGTTCTAGATTTGTTTAACTTTGCTTTTGTATATTTAATTACAACTAACTTGCAGTAAGCAAAGATACGCGGTATAAAATGATAATGGTGTTCTGATAAGGTCAAGGAATTTTATTTTAGAAATTAGGTGACGATTTGGCCGCTGACTGGCTGGAAGTCTAGATCCTCAGCAAACATAGAACCCGAGCAACGAACGTTAACTTCAAGTGCTAGGTATATCATATGCTTACATGGCAGTAAGCAAGGGTACGCGATGTAGGGTGAACAGACAGTTTTGAGAGTATACAATGTATTGTTTCGTAGAACTTGGTTTATGACAGTGTGTTAGAGATTGATCACAAGTAGGTCTATGTCACCCGCAGAAAGAAAACACTATCAATGAAATTTAAATTAACTTGCTGGTTATAACACAATAAAGACATACTTTCTCATTCTCGGGTTGCTAATAATGGCATGTAAGTGATCAATATGGTTTGGAACAATGCATAAGTTTATGCTTTCTATGGCAAGGTTGCGTGTTCTCTGTTACGTCTGACGGACGTAGCATTACAAATCCAACGCATATTAACACCATAACACTAAGTAATTACTTGCATGATGCAATAGTTACGAACCTTGCTTACAGCTTTTTCATGTAAAGTACTACTTTAACTTTTGCCTTCATTACCCTACCTGTCCTATCCACACTGCATTGGTGTTTAAATGCATTACGATCATTTATGCAGTAAACAAATACAATTGTAATTTGTACATTTCACGTCAGAGTGCACTAGGATAAACATAAGAATTCATTTGATATGCTGAAAACACATCAGAGCTGATATTTTTATAAAGGATTTCATAGAAATCGATCTTCTCAACTGCGCGGAAACGGAACACCATATCCGGACTAATTGTTAGTCAGTATAAGCCAACCACTTCTTTTATTTTCCGAAACGTTGATTCGAGTAATTAACCCATAAAACACTAAACGCGTGCGCTTCCGCTTGTCACATTGGAACATCGAATCACGAAACAATAAAGCTTATAGAAGCCGACGAATAAATTTGTACTCTTCATCGGACTTGAACTGCCGACAGTAGTATTTAGCATTCGGTGGTCACTATAGGGCAGCGGTCCTCAAACTGTGGATACGTACACCCAAATGTGCACCATGGAATTTTAAGGGTGTGAATATAACCCAAATAGTTGACCCTCATTATGTTGCCAACTGATGGTAATTGAAATCAGCTGTCTTAAAAGGTTTCACTAGCTGCCTAAGCGCTATCCTTTTGAAAGTAGTGAATAAACCTTATTGCTTGAGCAATAGAATAGACAACAGTTTTTAGACAAATTCCATTGCTTAATATCTTGATAGTAGTTTACAAAGCAGCGCAGCAACTTCGCGTCTCTATTGACGCGCTCTATGCGCTTCGTACTTTGTTACGCGTTTGTTCCTTGAGTCGAACTACAGGGTATTTTGACCACTAAGATGGCAGTATAGGTCAACCGACCGGGATTTTTGGCGACCGAATGTGTAGAGGTAGACAGCACATAATGTACGATTAGTTTACATAAAGTATCGATACAGGGTGGTGATGGTAGTAAGCGACATCGGGGAAAAAATAATAAATAATGGTTAAAACAAATGCGAAATAACTGACATATGTTCATATTTAGTCAGGGATTACATACCAAGGCAGGAACCGATTGAATTTGTATCACGACTTACGCTGAGCATTAGCCAAAACCGCGGAGAACCTACAAAACTTGTTGGAAGTAAGCAATACCTATCGTGTCAGTAACTTACCTCACATCTTGATTTCATAAAATATGCTCTAATTGTGTGCGTTTTTAACTGAATGATGACGTGTGTTTTAGGATTAATCATTTTGTTTTAGGTAAGCTAAAACATACATCAGCTAATACAACCTGCCTATTTTAATAAAATATTTTTGTTTAATACTGTTTTTTTTTCTTCGTGATTTACCGATCTGTTTTATTCCACCAGTATTCATTGACCATACTACTTTGCAGTAAATTCTCCAACTATTTTTTATTATTTCATGCTTTTCCATAGTGCACTTGGGAATAATTATGCGCACTTTTGTTGACGTATTTCTGGTACATAATAACACATTTCACTTGGAGCAGTCATTGCAAATTTGGACGCTAGGATAATTAATGCTAATCCTTTCTTTTCAACCTATCACAGGTTGAATAGTCTGTATTCCACCTCACCAATCTAGCAAGCGGTTAAAATTTCATGGTCTGTGCCCATATTAAAGTATATACCCGAGCAAGAGAGCTCCAATTTTATATGCATATACGAGAAGCATTTCCTTTTTGGCCACCTCCTTCCTTGCCGACTTTACGTCGCAATCTAATCTTTGTTTCATTTTTGTGTCCGGTTAAATCGTTGGATTGGCTAGGTATTGCTAGTCATATTCGGCCCTGCACTCGCGGTGCATGTTGATTCGAGCGCAAAAAGTGCATTACCCGAAAGATGCTAGGATGAAGGAAATAATTGGATTTAACCTTGTGACTGATACCCCAAGGGAGAATTTGAAAAAAGCAACATGTGCAGAAATGGATACAGCCCAGTTGCGTTCTGTAAAGTTTGTATATCCAAATCAGTTGTCCACGAAATGTGGATGGTAAAAAGCGTTGTGCCAAACTAAAAAATACCAAATAATTTAAAGAGAATCAGCTCCATATCAAAGCAGCCTTGAGCGAATCCATGAAATAGAGGTGGAAGAACACAAGATGCGTGATAGTATTAACTTCCGTTATGAAGGTTATCTAAAAGTTGCGACTGAAATTGTTAGCAAATAGTTGATATTAGGTTACACAACCTGAATAAGGAACTTTGGTTAGCAGTACAGTAAGAGGCATTCAGCAGAAACAAGCATCCGCTAATCTATTTTATGACAAATATGCACTCCTTGTGGATAACTGGATAGAAATGCAGAAGCAAAGTCGCAATTCATCTCTTGAAATAGCGGGTTTTATTAGGGATATATTTAAATGATATACGGAAAATACTTCACGACCGCTATAGTAATGACAATGTGCTAATCATTTGACATTTTTATGCGTCTGAGATGGTGGCGTGATATTTTGAGTGCGCCGAACGCGCCACTTGTCAGACTGTGTAAGCAGGCCGTGAACAAATTAAAAGGTCCGTCATTCGAATGTGCTTCCAATAAGGCTTCAAGTCAGAGTGAAAATTAGACAAAACGACTATGAGGCTTGATGCTTTTCAATATATTACTTTGGTGAGTATAATATTCCAATAATTACCACATGTTGACCATTGAATTGCGAAAGTTCCTGTGCAGGATGTTGGCAGGTGCTTCTAGTACACAGTATAGTTTTATTGAAATAAAGTTGCATGACTTCTGGTACACCGCTGATCAGCTTGTTGGATCCTACTAAAATCGCGTTCTGGTAGTATACTCGAAACTGTTACTGGAGTGGCAAATTGTTGTGCTGTCATTGCAACACAATGCACTGAGATACCGTAAATTTCCCCTCAAAAATTTTAGGAATCTAACTTTTATTTTGATCTACTTATGCAGAAAATATCTGCGAATGTATGATCCTTGTCAGTACATTATCTACTACAACTACTAACACGGCTTAGCTTTCTTAAGCGCTTACTGTGATTTTACTTTCTAGGATATTGTATTGACAAATCCTAAATGAAATTCTGCATTAAGGCATTGATCACTTGTTTGAATGTAAAAAGCCGTGTGCATTTGTATTGTCCTAATCCATCAGCGCTTCTGGAGATTTAACTAACCATTTGAACCTGAAATAACAATGTTTTTGTTGATGGTCAAACATCTCAATCCGTGATTTCCTGACACATATCCGCCTCTAACATTTTTATGTACGCATCAGTTGCTCAAAGATGTTTACAATACTGCTAACCTGGTTTTACAAATTATGACTTTCCTGCAAATCATCAAATGTAAGCAAATTCAATGTGCTGGAAATCTGATTTCCCATCTCCGTCTGTAGGTAAAACATATCTTAACAAACAAAACTTGGACTGAGCTTGTGATAGCGTCAATATTTAAAAAGCAGAAATGGTTTGCGTCTATGTTAAGAAAGCTTAGAAGCCAGAACACGTTCGAAAACAGCGATCATAACGCTCGTTTTTTTATGAGTACCGCATAATGCCTTTTGACCTCAGTAACGATGCTCAAAAATTCAGCCATCCATACCTGAGTAAATGCATGGATATGGAGTTTACATGACATAAACATCGCCAGCTTTTCTGAAGATGAATGGCTCCATCTAATTGACAAAATTATTTTCGGGGTATTCATAAATACCTGCACTCAATCAAAATGCATATATACCACAGTGTATTATTTATATACCCCGTTTATATAAATATGTATATCCATATACTTAATAAGCCTAGACGAAATAATCACGGTTAAATTGACGTTTATAACAAGTAAATGGTAAATGCTTTTGTAAAAGGAGCGATGATCTGATGATAGTTGGTTTCTTGTAGCATGTTTATAGGAATATGAATTTTATTGTGGCTTAATTTGAAACAACCAACTTTTATCAAATTTACAGCAATAAAGAGGGTAATGGTCAAAAGCTACCATATTAAGCAGTAGGTGAAACAACCTGCGTTTATATTGTAAAGATACCATTAAAATCCGGAAATCGGATGTTCATAAAAAACAGCACTGGGAAAATTTTAGAAAAAGTATAACTACAGACGACAATGAGTTCGTTCACTTTGTGCTACACAGTTAATCCACGTTTTGGTTTGATCTGTGAGTATGCCGATGCTAGATTTATTCCATATCCGCTTAATTAGCAATTAGGTTAAGAAAATCATAGGTTTTATGATAGCCTCCTTGATAACGTATATATATTTACCGAGCAATTCGTTTTACTCTTTCCTTCTATTTAACGCAGATCGTCGCTACTTTACTTACGGATTCCTTCATTCTGATCGTAAACAGCGAACAAGAGATCCTTGTTTGTTTATGCGGAGTGTTTGCATTATTTTTTCCTTTGGAACGCCCCATATATGAAAAATATGAATGGGACTACATCGTTGCAATTCGCCCTACATGTCGGGAAGGTTGCCATCTAACCTTAATTAAACCGTTGATTGCAGTGTAAAATACAATTATACGTTACATTCTTGCAACATTTTTACTGTATAGATGATGGATCTTACTGTAACTAACCCCGGTAAAGCATTAGAAAGCCAGTTCCATTTACTAGTTCTCGCCAGTAGATTGAATCCGTTGGCTCCGCCAGGATCTGAACCCATGCCCACTGGTGTGTGTCAATAAATAACATAGTATAAAGAAAGTATAAGCAAGCGTTGGTAAGCCGTCAACTTGTGAAAAGGAAATGCCCTGAATCGCACCACATCTTCCCTTGCAATACGTATTACGAATAATTTACTGGAATTGTTTGGCCAACTGACCCACGGCCTCCATAAATAGTGGCCGAGAGCGACATAACATTTTACAACTACTTAGGCGTATATGCGGTAATACACGAGTGATAGGATGTAAATGCTAGCTGTTGATTATATTGGGTTCGGTTCCGCATGGAATATCTGCATACTCAGCGCTGACGAGTATTATTCGGAAACGAAGCAAGGCTGGTGCCTTTTCGGAGATATGGTGAATAAATTACAACAAGTTTGCTGTGCGCAAAGTTAGTGTAACCACGGAATATTTCTCTAAATCTTACAGTTACACTGGTGATTAGACTGCTAATACATGCCGTCCTATGTTTAACCAATAATGGCAATTGGTAATATGAATATCGACGGACTGTTTAATTGCATAAAATGAATGATAGAAACTTTACAGGGATTTCGTTAAAATGGATTTGACCGGATTTGGCACGGCAAGGAATGGTTATCGGATATGTTTTCATAGTTTGGTTGCAGGGGGTTGTGGGCAAAGGCGATGCAATTCAACTAATTTTGGTTGCTACAACGAAAACTTGATATGGTACGGACAAAGTTGCGGCGTTTGGCAAGTCCAAATGAGCGGTTTGTCTGGATTACATAAGTAAAAACCTTTCACTAATGGGAAAGGCACATCTGAGGACCCACCCACATTAAATATTTTAAAGCAAATTGCTTCCATCTAACATTTTGCACATAGTCGTCATACCGTGGTCTGAAATTACATCATAATAGCGTGTTGTTAACAGACATTTGTGGCTTTTTATAGGGAGAACGCTTGCCAGGCGAAAACCCACAACGTCCTGCAACACTGCCGTAAAGCATTTTGAACATTAATGTATAACTGGCAAAGCCGCTTGACGACTGGTTTTACCTTCGGTTTTTCGCAGAGTAATGGCTTCTAATTTCCTCTATTAGTTGGACAGGTAATTTGATCGGGGTCGCCATGATTTTTGAGATCGGTGGAGGAGAGGGACATCGCGATTATTCTTCTTGTTATGTGTCCAGGTAAGCAAAAGTTCAACTTTTCCACTGTCCAGATTTTTCAGATGTATAATGTATGGGAGTATGAGGATATGTCCAGTTCTCCATATTGGACAAGGGTTATGGTGATTGTAGTTCGGTTCTTTCGGAGTTCTACCATGCTCCGGTTAAGTCCATGTGGGTTGTTGCGTCCGTCTTGGGCCAAAACTGTTTATCAATCCAATCCCAGATCTCCAAGAAGTCCCGGACCTCAGAGAAAAGGGAAAGTGAGGGACAACCGAGAGAAGACCGCATCCTCAAGTTGTATATGTTAAACAAATCTTCGGAAAAGTAATGACTGAAGTCGAAAGAGCATTTAGCCGTTAAAAAAGGGGACGGAAATAATAATTCCGTTAGAATTCTAGCCGAATCTATTTGGTGGCTCGTTCCAATCGGTTATCCAATAATTTATGCAGCGGCTAAACGACTGAGGTGCAACAAGCATGATTGGGGTTTTTCAATATGGGTTACGCCAGAATGATTTCACCTATATTTGGCGTTAACTCCTGCTGCAGGCATTCATTTATTATGGTCGCATAAAGCATGGAATAGAACAATCCATTTACATTTTATTACTCTTCACCGTACGTTTAGTTGTTTAAATAATCGCGTAATATCTTCCAGACCGTGGTCGTGTTCGTAAATCTTTGTGGAGTTTCAGTTTCCGCTATGAATATGAGGTACCAAGAATATGATGTCTGACGCCCCTGTTGTACAGCAAGTTGGATCAGGATACGTTGCGCACGTTTGCACCTCCAGGAAAGTTTTTATATTCAAAGCATTATCGGTGGAGGTATGTTTCGTGTACAATATTGTGCTGACTGTTGAAACATCTGCCACTAATCGTGAATGGGGTAATGATGAACGCAATTTTGTAACTCCAAGGATCCCGTCATTACCTATGTGCACTTCTCTTTTTAGGTACTATAAGATGTATGTTACTCAATTTAGTTAGCATGCCAATCGAAGTTACACGAACTATTGTTGTGGGGTGGTCCGCATAAATGTTGGCTTCGCATGGTTTTTAAGTAGGCGCTGCTTTGATATAGATTTTGTAAGAAAGGCGGCTGAACCTCGCATACCAGCAGTAACTACTACTGTTGATATTTGTCTTGATTGAAGCAACATATTCACAATCCTCCAGCCACATTCATTATAATTTGGCGGTCCACAGAGCTTCGATATTGATTGCGCTATGAACTTCTCACCGATTGGGTCTGATGAACATACCATCAAGGAACTTCCACGGGAGGAGTAGTTTTATAAAAATCATGTCGTCTAATGTCGGAGACACGGTGTACAAGCATTGTCTTGGCTACGCCTTTTGCTTGTCTTCCCCAAATCGTGATTGGCGTGCTTGCGCTTGATCCATAGAAAAGCAGAGAAGGTGCCATGGAACATGACACATTCCGGAGGCGAGCTATCCAAATCAGGACAGATTCTGTCTTATCAACGGAAGCTAACACAATGCACAGCGGTCTCGCGTAAGCACATTGCTTCCATTTCGCGCGATGAGTGATGCTGATCTAGTTAAAAATCTTAACTGCGTTGCCTATGACATCATAAATGAAATTTCGCTGGTTAACTTCATTCTGATGTTTTTCTCGTAAGGAATTTACATCGAATCCGGAACTTTGGTGCATATTACCGATAGTACACTATGTAAAGACCAGATTGAGATCAACCGCCCAGATAGTATGCATTCAGCCAGTGGAGACTTTGTAACTATTGTCTTGCCCACTTAATTTAATTTTAACCAAGTGGGAGTGTTTCCAGTTGCCTTTGACAGCAACCGTGTCCCAATTACCGATAGTGTCGAAGTATTCAGAAATGCCGAAACATACTGCAGGGGAGAGAAGGACATGGCTGCATCTATTTCAATCGGACGGTCAGTAATGGGTTTCGGTGTCTTTAGAAAACCGAGGTATTGACAAGTAAAACCTGAGGTGATGCATTCCTAAAACTCTGCCAAGCTCTATTCATCAGTTGTAAAGATGGTCCTGATTGGAATGATGAGGTTTGTTTAGGCAAGCTTTTATTAAATGAAACCATAACTTTTTCCGAGATATTTTATACACTCTTTACAAGTTGGATGACCGTATACAGTTTACAGGATCACAAGTATCTAGTCTATTATTGTGAACCATTAACTGGTTAACTTGAGCTTGGAACCATTCGAATCAAATCTGCAGAGGCATTGGATTCGTGTTCCGAAATATTAATGTTCCTCGGGTTTACACTGATTCAATAAATAGTTCAGTGGCAGTGTTCCAGTACGAATAATCTCTTTGCTTGGCAAACGACCTCATTTTGCAAAGCCACAAATATCTCTTTAATCACACTAAGACTTGGCGATTGTGACTGACCACCAAATAAAGCCACTGACACCAAATTCTCCGGACAATCGCATACATTTCAAAGACGTTGTGGATCACTTCTGACGCAAGCGACGCGATCAAACACGGCCAAAATTGCAGCAACCCTTGTATGTACTCAAGCAACAGAGCTACCAGCACATGCACCCACACAAAAACACAGCCATTCATGGATCTACAGATATGACCATATAATTATACTTTTACACATTGCTCGATCACATGATGCACCGTTATCATGCTCATGCCATTGCAGGCATGTCGCGCGTAATCTAAAAGAAAATATTAGTTACTTGCTTATTTACTATCATGCATGATGCATTCTAAAATGCTGACCGGCGCGACATCGGATCCCCTGTCTATAAGTAATTCTCCTCTGCTATGCAATTTTGCCAGGGACGAATTCATGACGCTGGAAGACTATACCGCTCCTCCAAACAGATCCGCTATCCTTAGGCCAGATAAATACTTATGCCAACTCTTCATTCCCAACTGTGCGAACATTATGCAATAAACAACAGTCATTCGCAGTGAATAACGCATTTATTATGCAACCGGTTTTCGAGAGGCCATTTACGACCTGACGCTCCTTGCATGCCCAGACCAAACAGCGCCACACAATATTACTAAAGACAACACAGCGCGTTCCTTGATATGTTTCGTTAACAGTTCATCAACAGCAGAGTGATGCACCTGGATTAAACTGCAAAACCTTTGCAAACTGTCAAATAGCGTTACAACCCCACCGGTAAATGACTACTCACAGTTCACTCAATTGTCCGACGTTTGCGTTCCTACCAATAGGGTCACCATATAACAGTTTTCCCCGAACATATCTCATCGATCTACGCAACAGAAAACTATTCTCCGACAGAAAATATATCATTTCTCAATGGATTAGATAACGCCATAGCTTTCATCCGTAATGCAGCATTAGAATTCTTAGCGCAACTGTTATGAAGTGATATTCACGAAGATTGCATCCACGACACCTAAGTGGTCAACCGTTATCAGCCAATAGCATTCAGACGGTACGCTGGTATGACATTTCAAACTAGATGAGGCTGAAACGTAGAGCACTCAGCTGCTGCCTTGTTACACGGATATCAGCCATCCGCCCTTATACGGTATGTTCGATATATATGAATATATCCCCGAAATTTAGCGATAACTCTAACTGTCAACAACGTACTGGCGCGCATATTGTTAACACTAGCATCTGTAACGCTTGTCCGGCAATCCAATCGGCATACCAACAATGGGTACAGCGGAATGCATTACTTCGCACCAATGCACATGCATGCGCGCATTTGCTGTCTAACATAAATTACCGATTCGATAGCTGGACAAGCGTTACAGATCCAGGTATCGCCTGTAGGCGCGCAAGTGCGTTTTTGGAAGGTGCTAGTCATGGCTAACTCCCTGTGTTTGATCCAGGCATAGCGGATACACCCTAGGTGTACAAGCATTGAACAATAATGGGGACAACAACAAGGACCGGTTTTGGACTGTCTCTAAATACCAAACCCTAAGATGTGAATGTAAGTGGATGTCAGCAATTTGCATCCAGAGCGCAGTCGAAGTGACTTTATTCGACTCAACTCCTTTCCTAAAACTACTCGACATTGTAATAATGCATTCAAATTGCATCCCACACATGCACATAAATGCGTACCGTTCGTTTTGATTAATAACAACTCAGACAAACACATTTTGACACATTAGCAGTTGAACTCAAGCAGGTGCAGACCGGTCGCGCATTGAGATTGTTTACTAAGCAGGAAAGTGATCTTGGTGTGATCGTACAGAGCGACCTCAACTGTTCAAAACAGGCTGAGGTAGCTGCGAGAAGAGGCAACCAGCATGTCGGCATGCTGCGAAGGGCATTCGGGAGATTTGACCCATCAATCTTCCCAATGATGCTCAATTCCTACGTGCGCCCGCAAGTTAGTACGCAATCCAAGCTTGCCAACCTTGGTTGAAACGCGACCTAGAAGCAATAGAGTCACCACAACGGAGAGCAACAAAGAACGTGATGGGCCTGCGGTATCACTCTTACCACCGAAGGCTGAAGTTGCAGGGAATTTTCAGCGGACGTTATCGAAGGCTGCGCGGCGATCTCATATTAGCGTATCAGATATTGAGTGACCCCAAACACGTTTGCCTCCATTTGCTGAAACTTAGCCACAACACGCAGCTCAGGGGTAACTGCTTAAAGTTGAAGGAACAATACGCCATCTAGAGTGTCGACGGAATTACTTTTCCCTTCGGTTTGCAAACCTTGGAACGCACTCCCAGACTCAGTTGTATCCTCTCCTACCTTGGATGTTTTCGAAAAACGATTAGATGTTGCTCTCAGCTCCCAACATTTTGTTACCTAAGCTCCTCTGTTGTGGATTACGCCAAGCATGTTTTCAAAAGACTAATGTATCAAGTGACCTAAGTGAGCGACCAAATTTATTTTCTCACTCCTTACCTCAACTATCACTGCGCCCCAGTGTCTTTCTGAACTTTTACGCGCGATATTTCTTTTTCATTTTACACTGACGTTAATTATCAGATTATTCATCTCGGCAGACGTTCGATAGATGACCAACATATTTTAATTGCATCATATTCACCGCTACCATCCTCGGGACGTGTCAAGCACTTGCTTTTATCCCGTGATAAATCATTGTTCATTGCAGTGGTCTCATGGAAGCTGGGCGCATGCAAGATAAGTGGCATCAGCATAGCCCATCTCGAAGAGGTGGTAGTTGAGATATGGCTATTTGGGACTAGGCTGTGTGCTTATCTAGGTGTACAATGTGTCCCCGTGCGGCGCGCTAGCTTTGAGAATTGAGGGGAGGGATCCAGTGGTAGGTTCAAGCCCCAGTGCAAGTAAAAAGGTTGTGGTACAGAGGTTAGTTTAACTCAATCCGGTCCCATAGTCAAGACGTACGCAGACTCAGCACTGGACATGTCCAGAACACAAGGAAGCCGTCAATCGGACTGTGAGTGAAATCTAAGTAGACTCACGAAGAGAGACTGAGCGGATCAACTACATCAGCTTTTGAGGAGAGAGAACAGGTAGAACGCGGAATACTAGAGGACAAGAGGAATAATTGTGGCTGCGTGGTCTTATGTGTCACAATGATAATGGGCTGATTAGTGATCTGTATACGAAAGTCAAAATGGTCCAGCCAACACCTACACTTCACTAGCTTCGCACCGATGGCACACAAACGCGCGCTGGAAAAATACATTATTCACTAGGGCCAGACGTATCTGCTCCAACAAATGCCTGCCTGATGAGATTGAGCTGATCACTAAAACTTTTATGGAGAATAGCTAGCCAAAGCGATTCATAGAAAAGCATAGCCAAGATAGAGCGCCCAAAGAATTGGTGTTAACAGCCCCAAATTAAAAGGTGTATATTGAGTTACCATTCAAAGTTGACAACGCAGCAAGAAGGACAACCAAAGGCATTGTCTAGGCCATTCAGCGTACGTACTGTGCTGCGGAGGCGGTAATTATCAACAAAACCCGAAAGGTGCCGTTACCTTCAGTAAAGGAAGATGAACCCGTCGGCATCAAATCACACTATGTTTACCAATTCGTGTATAACTGCGACATCAGTTACATCGGCAGAACAGAACAGGCTTTAGATTACAGAGTGAAGGAACACTTACCAAACTGGGTCAGCGCGAATTTACCCAATACACATCCGACGACACGTACTCGTATAAGCAACCAGCCTCCTATATAGGCAGGCACATCTTGGTGACCGCTCACCGGGTTAAACCCTTATTGGCTTTCCGGATCTTGTCATGTCATACTAATTCACGCCTTTTGCGATTTTACCTGACTGTCGCCATGAGCCAAATTGGAATATCATTTTATGTTCAAAAGCTATTACTTGTCACCGCGTGGTTGCCGTGGTCCTACTCCTAACAACAAACATATATTTGGTTTGTATGACTATGCTCTATGAGATATAAAAAGGATATCCTTGTTATTGTATTGGTGCTGGCGAGATAATATCAAACGCTGTCATCAGCCAATATTCATCTTCTCATTTCGTTGTTCAAGAGAGCGAAAAAGGCTCACTGGCGGAATGATGTAATCTCCAGCAAAAGGGTGGTTAAGGCTTCTGACGGGTGTTTGGTTGCAGCCCTGCAAATTCCTTGCAAACGCGATGTTGTGCCCCTTAAGCTCATACATAATCTTATTTATTGTGCGGTCACACACACACACCATACGATCTAGATCACTTACCCTGTTTCGTTTAAAAAGAGGAGACAACACCCTACTGGTCTCGAGCGGTTAGAGTTGTCGGCATCTGGGAGACAAATGTTTGCCAACAGAAAATGTAGAGGGTAGAGGGGCTTTGACTGCATGCCTCTATGCTAGGATGTAGAAGTATGGTAAAAGACCGTATTGCAATGGTGGCAATGAGGCATATTTGGGGTAGACTGCTTATGATGCTTTACCGAGTGAACTCAAGCTGCTGGTATGGAGTCTTGTACCACATGTTAGTGTGCTGTTGGGTTTGCCGCTATTCGTTTTTGAGATCGGACATAATCAGTTGAATTACACGAGGGCATTTGAGAACGGGTATCTAGTTAATCGTAGAACGTACAGTGCATTTTAAAACTAACTAGATCTTTTATCTTAGGAATTCGTGTGAAGATATCTAGGACTAATCCCTTCCGGCAGTATCTGACAGTTCTACCCCCTCAATTTGATTAGATTTACCTTGATGTCATCATAAACTCGTCTGTACTTGTTGCAATTCGTGTTATCTGTCACTGTGCAGCCTTGGTGTCGACTGATATTTGCTTAACACTATATTGCTTTGACAACAGTGGGTGGTGTGGAAGTGCTGTTTAACAGAATAGTATAAGTGTCGGCTGCGCGGTCAAAATCTGCGTATTTGGCTGCATGCGTCAGTCGCAGTCAACAAAGTCTCATATTGTCGCATATGGTTAGATGTATCATGAGGACAAGGCGTATTCCATTATCAAAGTATTATCTGTTAGCAAATTATGTATCGTTATACACTTGGGAAAACTCTTGGCATCTGACTTTTTAAGTTTGTCGACCGGTAGTTCTTGATCCAGCTTAATTGTAAACTGCATATTTATAGTCGTACTCGGTGAAGCGGGAAGCTAGGTGTGGAGCGTCAGTGTCGCTGTACCTAGTTAACAAATGAAATGTCAACAAGCTCAACCTATAAACTCATTGTCAAGTACTCATTATTGTATCTTCCTATTTCGTCTTGTTAGTAGTTAAAACAACCATATCTCGTGCGCATTTTTATCAACCATCCACAGGAGCCTCTGACCTTGTCCTCTATCGATAGCTGTGACAACGCCGTCCGGCTCGCCACGAGCTGTAAAACTGGGCACCCTCAATCAACCTCCGACTCTTACCAGGTGGTTGTGGTGATATTCTTCAGCAGTTTTCGAAGTACCCGCTTTGGGTGCCATTCCTCTTGTTCTTTGAAGACCCAACATACAACCGGATGCAAACCCTAAGGAAAATCGGACCGGAGGCTTATTCTACTAGGAAGCGATTTGTTGAAACTTGGATCCAGTTTTCTTCGCACCAACGTAAGGGCTTACCTTTCAACCGTTATAACAAATGGCTTACATTTCGTATTATTTGCTCCCACATCATCCCTCTTTACATATTCAATAAAATGTTATCTATTAGCGTATTCATGTACATCGGATATTGCATTTTGCAGACGATGACAGCAAGGATCTACATTGGATACATGTAGTCGTATCGTAGGTAGGGGCGAGGCTTGTGTAAGGGGTGGCTATCCGCCCCGGAAACACATGAGGTAGGCGGCAATTTCATAAGGCTATGTAGCTTGTGTGCAGCTGGGACAGAAACATTAAAATTAACATCCACCTAGTCATTAGTAATTTTAGTATCGTCGAACTTATCTGCTTTTTGTACACGTCAGAAAATAGTATGATATGTGGACGGACGGAAGGTTACTTTGCAGAAATTACACACAGATCCGGTACCGGAACCACACTGGAGAAGAAGAAGCAAAGGAATTTCTACTTTAGTCACCGCTATAATTGAAGGCTGAAAGCTGTGTGCTGGCAAAACTTTTCTATTATGCTTTGTCAGCGGACCAAGGAACATTGAATTCGCAAAAATCGTGCGCGGTTCAAAGTGACTAACACGTTGTCAGAATCTATATTTTGTCGGAGCAGACAATATGGTGACAGGTGGTCACAACCAGGAAACGTGCGCGAAATGTTGGCGACGAATGTCGGAGAGCAATGGCCCGAATTTTGACACACAACTGACTCCGTATCTGTGGCAACACATTATGCCACATGAATCCGAAACATGTAATCCAAGCAAATGCTTTTTGCTCAGGCAGCATTTTGCGTCTTCCATCATGACTTACGTTACTAAATCCCGTTGCGGATGTTTGGAGCATCAATAAGTGCATATAAAGGAATTTATATGACAACAGCATTGCGAAATAAGCACGGAGCTCCAGAGTGTTTAACATATCAGGAAGAGTGGAGCCTGTCCTTCTGGTGAGGCGAGGAAAGTGGAGGATGCGGGGTGGCGGTACGCCCCAGACTAAATATGGTAGGCCTCAAAATGATTCCGTACCTTGATTAGCATGCTCAGTCTGCGGTTGTCCAATGGCGACAATGGCCAGCACAGATCACAGAACACGAGAAACAATTTCACGAGCCGGAATTAACCCACGATCCTCGAAATGAAACAAAACTCATGTCCGGTCCGACTAAGGTGCTATTATGGTAAAATAAATTCAAAATATCACAAACCTCAAGGTGTCCACATGGACAAAAATGCAAGCAAACCGTTGGGCGAAACCGCAATCGAGCCTTTCAAAGCAATACAAATGAAAAACTGATTGCCTAAATGCATACACATGCGTTGGGTTTTCTGAAGTAGACCTGAGGGCAGCCATGCTTGGACAGCAAAATTGTGCAGATAGCACATTAGAGATGATCGGTTTAATGTGACAAGATAGGCAGGTTTAGAACGCAGCTGAGTGGCTGTCACGCGTGGGTAGCCCGAAGAGCATCTCGCCGTGTCTGCCGTAATAATGGCTGGAGTAACACTCAGATGGTAAGACGGAGATTTGGCGCAGCAAGTTTGAGCACATTGAGCTAGGCAAGTTGGGTAAAGTCGTGTGGTTAATTAACGTTCACCTTGTGAATAAGAAACGGTAACTGCGGTCTTCTCATGCAAAGTGTAGTGGGGAATCAAAGGTTGTGTTTGATCATGTTGGGGTAATCAATGACAGGGAAATCTCCAGATATACCAAGCAAATTTATTTCACCAGCATACTCCCGCCAAATTTGGTCACACTTCCCAACGAGGGGATAATTTTCTTTCTGTTTTCTCTAATCCACCGCTCCATCCAAGCACGGTGTATACTGGATATTCGCCAGTAGATCTTTACTTTCCACTTTGGTCTGTTGCGCTCACATTGTGCCTCCCTGGAGCGGCAGTTACAAAGACTTTCCTACCACCTGCGAAGAGAAAACAGCCAACGCTTCATCCTCGTCTAATTACACACCCCATAGAAAACAAAGCATTTTCACATCCTACTTTATTAAACCATTCTCCGTCAGCTCAATTCCTTTTGTTTCTCCTCCGTTAACTACACTCTGTTGCATTTTTATGGTGTCAAAATCTGCCGTTTTTAGTTCATAGAGGTGAATCAGCCAGCTAACCTGTAGCTCGACATCAGTCCCGTATACACAAACCTTTACGTATGTTTTGAATCGGATAAGAAACAAAACAGATCTTAGTACTTTAATACATTTAGCACTACTAAGTAATAAGTCGTTCGGAGAAGCAGATACCAAACAGCCGAATGCTTAATCTCTATTTCTTCAGGCTCGCAATGTAAGGCAAAGTCATTTTAGTCATTTTTATGCTGCGTTAACCACTCATGCTCTCTAAGCCAACTCTTCAAACACAACAATGCATTGGTGCTCAGTGATAGTGGATCAGTAGGAGTGCTTCCTGAGTTAACGTGTCTTCTGGTAACAATATACTCAGAGTTAATTGACAGCGTAAAGGCAGCGTTGTATGTTCTGTCTCTCGTGCCAAACATTTCATGCCATGTGAAAAGTGCGAATGGCACCGTCGCCCAATTCATTGGTCTTGGAGAGGATCTATCGGTGTGGGGGCAAAATCGTAAGTCATCGTAAATATGTAATGATATGAACAAGAGGTTAAGATCGTGCACAAAATGCTTTCCTGTACCGGTATCATCTTGTATATTCCAAACAACATCAGCACTTCCTTCTAAACTATTCAGTTCCTCATGTTCGATAGTCTTCACATGCCTTCACATCTGACACTTTCGGCCACAGTGATTTACCTTCAAACTTCTCTCAGGCAATGGATTCACCAAGAAAAGCGATGTGGGTTCCGAAAAGTGGAACACCTGTAGTGTGCGCCATCCAAGGTGTAACGCCGAGACACACTCAGGGATAAATTTGAGCCCACATGTCTTCACTAATTTTAGTGGATCCAAGGAGAGGATCGGATTAATAAAATGTATTGCGATTGTGTGAGTGGCAACTACAGCAAGCGCATTACGGTAATTAACACACACTTGGTCGACCACGATATTGCCATCAGCCAGCCTCGTGACCTTATAATTAATATGGGCTTAAAATGGTGGACTGAATTCCCACTGATATAAGTGACCTCCGAAAACGCAATCGTAGCTAGCCGAGACAAAGCCAAAAGCAGGCGCAAAGTCAAGGTAACGGTCAAAATCAATCGAATAAATATAGCTATTTAGTCACCGTCACCAATGTTCTTATCATGCAGAGCGACGCAAAATTTACAGCCACATGCACGACCGCCAAAAATAAAGTCAAATTTGAACTCCCGTAGTTTAGGCCAAAATTGCTGCTCATTATAATGGTGAATGGAAAATAAGAGCACACACGAAGTGTCCTAAATCTTAAACGGAGTTGCCTGAACCTGATGAACATCCCAGTTCATGATAAGAAAGCGATTGTATGTCAAGTTGTCCATCGCGTAGTGTTCAGACGATGCAACATAGTTCAACACGTAACTGCCAAATTGGTCATCCTCCATGGCATGGTGAACCGTGGGGCAGATCAGAGAGAAAGCATAGCATAACCCATCACAATGGACGATACCACGGCTTGAATTATAGTACAGGCAGTGAGACGAGTCACCATAGTAGTATGTTCCTTAAAATAGGCGCTGTCCAAAATGCTGGCTACATTGTTGCGCTTGGAAACATTTACTGACTGTTTCTGCAATTTCCGACGCAAAATAGAACCGGTTGGCATACGGCAAGATCTCGTCTAAAACCGGTTCTTTATGCAGTCCATCATGTAGAGCATTCATTCTCAACCTTTTACCAGCCATTTCTTATTGCCCCTCACAATTAATCAACCTAACTTCTGCAATCTGAAACTCCTAACGGACGGAACTCCGCCATTTGCCGTGGTCATATTGTTATCCTTTCTTATGATGGCTAAACTTTTATTGTTGGTATCTGTTTTGTTTTACTTTAAACCCAATTTTTAATTTGCACAGCCTGAATATATCATTCATATTGCGGTAACATTAACCCCATTGTCCGCAATCACACAAAGCCACCAATAATACTTCACATGTAATTACTTATTATTTGCTTTTACCCGGTAGGCATTTCATGAATTAGGTGGCGTGGTAACTTCCTAACGTATTGTTTATGCAGATATTAATGCGCACCTTGAGCCTGAGGACCTTGAGCAAGCTTGCTTAAGTCCGGCTCCGTATTTCGCAGCAACAGTCGAATATCTCCTCTTGTGGTGGTGTCAATATGTTGCTATTTTTCTTTAGAGAAACCAGTATGCGGAATCCACATTCAAATACGTAGGTGGATGGACACGCAAGGAAATATACCGCAGCTATTTCCACCGTCTGGGGCATCAATATATCCAAAAAGCCCTCTTATATAGCATGAATTGGAATCTTGCTAGTGTGTCAATCTTAATCTCTATGAGACCTTCTTGGATTTCCGCCGTAACATTGCAAGGCTGTATATCAAATGAAGCCAATATCTAAATCTGGATCTCCATGTCAATCAGGTCATGAAAATGGTCTTCATTTATTATGGAGTTTCTGTAAATAACTAGTATGTATCATCAATAATGAACTGTGAATAATCTCGACGTCCAAAATTCTGAGCACATACTTCCAGCTTTTTAAAAAGAGCGATAATTTGATGTTCGCTCGAGATGAGATTACTCGAAATTATTTGAATTGTCTTATTTAATAAGTGGAGTTGTTCGAAATCGTCCGCCAGATAAAACACATCTGGCTTGGCAGTACACAGTTTTCTTGCCTAATCGGTTCCAGATTTGAATTTACTGACGGTGTCCTAGCGTGCAACAATACGACGGATGCAATAGCCCTTGGTTTGCCATCTGTATGCAAACGCAGAATCCAGAAATCGTCAATATTCTCCTCACACAACTCTTAGAAAGACAATCTAGAAAAGGTGTGCATTGATAATGTTAACTAGTATTATACATATTGACAGCGCATCATGAAAACGCCATCCCACGTGCTTAGCCACTAGGTGATCTCGGTGAATCATAGAGTGAATTGCATGGGCAGAATGGCGAAAAATGTTTAGATGGGCAATGAATCTTCTATATATATCCCGAACATTACGGTAGCACTACTTGTTGTACCTGAGACAAGATTGCGCATTGAGATGTAATTTTCAGGCAGATGGCTGCTGAGTACGTCGAATTATATCGGACCATTGTATAATTTTTTTATCCTAGCAAACAGCATCTCTACCATTAATCCAACAAGATTGAACAAGCTGATATGTACTGAGAAAACTTTATAAGATAGAACATATTAATCTATGTCAAGAAAAGTTTCTGTATTGTAGTAAGGTAAATAAGGTATTTGTAAGCCCTGAGCCATCTCATCTAAACGCCTAGATAAGATTAAGTCGTTGAGTAAAATGCCTCATGTGGGTTTCTATACATCAAGTCCGATAGCGTTATTGATACTGAGCGCCAGATAATATTTTCTCCATCACTATGTGGCCTGCAACTTTGACAACACATTTTCTGATGTTATAAGACGCCGTAAACTATTTTCCATTGTTGCGCTTTCAGAAGCTATTGTCTTTAGGTTTGATACATTTTCGAAGCTATCAAGCAGCAACCTTAAATCCCATATAATTCCTGCTTTCTCTCTTATCAATACTTTCCAATGATTTCTCAGTTGACGCGGTCGAGTATTCTATTTGAAAGTGTCTTTTGCCGAAGTAAACATAGAGCTAAAGTTGGGGTTTTAAGTGATACGACGAATTCAAATCACAGGTATTCTACGGAGTACCGCCGAAACTTATTATTACCGAGTAAATTATTTTGTTTGCTGTACCCTAGTCCACTCCCCATTGAGTGCATGGAACCACTCTTAGTGCCTAACACGGCCACAAAGACCATGCACCCCGTCCCACCCAGCAACAAACAACGATGTTCTGGAGCCAGTATCCACGGGATGGTAGGTACTGGACAGGTAGGCACCTTGTCAACATGCACATCAAGCACAACCACGCCGGAGATGTCAAGCAACAGCCAATCACCTGGAATGACGATTTCAAATAACACAAATCCGACAAGGCATACAGATATGCGGATTTAACTCTACACTAAATAGACATAGAAAACATGGCTATCAACACATTTGCGATTAACTCAAGATGGCAGCAAAAGAGATCAAACGTGAGTAAAATTATAGAAATTAACCACGATTCCATTAATTTACCTGTGCAAACAAATATAAACTAATTCAGACAGACATCAAAATAAAGTCACTAAGTGAATATAAACAAAATAGAGCAAACCGATCCTCTGAAAAAAGGAATTCAGCGCCGGCTCCGCCTACTCGCTCAACAGGAGCCGTCATCTCTTTGATGCTGGTTTTGACGGTACTAGCTCGTGTATAATTAGTCCTGAATGACATAGGCACTAGCTACCACATGTGCAACAGCGCCATTCCCTCGAACTGGATGGACTACACCTCACAGGCGCATATCGCTTCCGCAACTGACGTTCTTCTACGCAAGCACCAGGACTTTCTATTGCACCACAGCGTCTGTCTTCGTGATCACATCGCGTTAAACACGCCGCTCAATGGCCTTCGACTCCTAAACCCTAAAATCAACATTAGTTCCTGATAACTCAACTTGCTCATATCCCGGCATCGTGACGTCGGTTTTTCCAGATGTTGCTTCCTCACATTCAGTGGACGATATAATAGCTGTTTCGGTATCCGGGTCGAATCCATGCGGCGAATAAGCCCGAGCCACCTCAGGTGCCTCAGCAGTATTATACAGTCCACTGCATACATGACGCTGCGTCGGAGCACACCTGTGTCTGCAATTTAGACACTCCAGGCGATGCACATAATACGATGCAGACATTGTTGTTGGAGGCGCTCCAGATAACAGTCATCCTGCCGATAAAGCGACCAGGCTTCGCTGCAGTAGAGAAGAACGGACAGCACCATCGGCTTGTGTGCCAAATCTTCGTTCCGACAGTGAGCTGATGGTTGTCCCACATTGGACAACCCAGCTTGACAAATGCAGCAGCCACCGTCGACAGGCTTCTGCACAGCTCGCTTGTCATCTGCAGGCCAGTTGTTATTACGCTCTCAAGGTAGCAAAATCTCGGAGTGGTTTCCAAAACTTTGTCGGCAACATGGATTTGAAGCAAGCCCAAGGAATACATTCCGAATGATGGCTGGAAATGCTAACATTCTCGCTTGTGTTAATGTGACGCCCGAATGATGGTGCTAAGATCTCCTACACCAGTATTTCAAAGGCATTATTGCAAAGCAACCGATTTCAATGAGTCTGTTTCTGAAAAGAATGGACAATGCGGAGTCAAATGCAAACCGTGCAGAAACTGGTGATTTCCTCTTGCCGCTAGCTTTAGAATAATTTGTTTTCAATTGCTGTTAATTTGCAAGGAGCATTTCCAAGCTTTTCTCAATCGATTACTGAGTTTTCTGTATAGCCGCGGAGCGAGATTAAGTTTTATGCTCTTTTACCGATTTTCTCATTCAGATGACACTGCTGGATGGTGTTGGCGAGACTGCTTACTTACTGTTTCTCACCAGTTAATCAACCACCGAAAGCCATCAAACTGGTATTTTCGTCGGCTCATTATTATTTTCACTGCATGAACTAAAATCGCGTACGGAGGTATTTAATGTGGAAAACATCATCAACCGTGTGCGCCAGAGCTCAGACCAGGATTCGTTCATCTCATCTTCGAACTCTGAGCTAGAGGTTGTGTATGACGCATTGCTTTGTTTTTATTTCTAGTGCACATATATCTGCCGCTATTAAGCGTTCTTCTTCTGTTCGGATGTCCGAGTACTCCAATGTTTACTGTTACTGTCTGGCTCTCTTGACAGTTCTATACTACAGACACTGGGCGCATTAGTACCAGCATTCGGAACACCACTCTCGTCCAAAACGTGCGTCCTGCATTGCTTTGAGTAATCATAATCTTCTGGGCTGCTCACTGCGGTTGGTTTTCTCTTCTATTCATGATACGCCATCAGTTCGCTACCGTGTACTCGTGGAGGTACCGTTGATGAGCGATTATTATTTTTGACATCAACGGTTGACCTCCTATAGCCCCTCTAATTTGGCAGGAGTTTCCATTTCCTTGGGATAAAAGTGGGTGTGCGTGCATGGCCAGTTCGTCCCACTTTCAAATTTGATTGTGAAATCACTACGCTGATTGCCATGGTTGGCCTGGTACTCTTCGCCTGACTTGTTGTCAGGTTGCGGGTAGCTGCCTTTCTGCTATGCTGTACTCGGCACATTGACCACATTCCAACTGCTAAATTAACTGCTACTGGAGGTTTCTCGAACATACATCAATTGGAAAGATGATTTATCGGTGGTGGCCTGTCTGTATGCTCGACGAGCCGACAAAAGCAGAGGCGCGGCTTCCTTGCATCTTTTTTCCTGTTGTCGCCTGCAACCGTTTTATCCTTTTATTGTTGCACTCCGTCACTTCTTTCATCTGTGTTTGGTATGAAGTTGTTCACAATCATGTTATGCCGAGTTTCTCTAAATAGGTCCGGAATGCCTCACTCTCGAGGCATGAGCATTGATTTTTAATATTTTATTGGGGTTTTGGGATCCACTGTCATGAGTATTCATGATTTCCACTTGATCCGGGATTCCTGTGTCCTCAATTGAGCGTGTGAATAGCAGTTCATCTGTAGTAGGTGTTTCATCCCCGCCAGGCCCAAACATTCTGATTGATCCTAGCTCACCAACTTCAGATACCGGAATGGACGACGCTGTTTATTGTGCCGTTGGACTTTCGTTTTTTGCGATATATATATATATATTGCTTGCAATAGAGCACATGTGTCACATCGTCTTTCTTCATGTTTGTTTTAGCAACTGGTTTGTACCATTTCTGGACAATAACTAAGCAAGCTTCGCCAAGTTTCATCAAGCTAAAAAGCACGGATGTGTGTGCATCTCCTAGCATCCACAACCGGATTCCCACCAAATTTACCTAAGACTTTCCAGGTATCTCGAAAACGGACCGGTCTGCTTGTGTTAGTTTTTGGTTTGGGCCTTTTGACAGATTATTCGTGTTATGTCACTGCCTTGTTCGACGCCAACCGTCCGCGATTTTGCTCCCCCAATGAATACAATATCCGAGCTTCTTAGACCGTCTTCATTCATCATGTGACAAAAGGTCGGCGGTTTGGTTACGCTTCTTTGCTCCTCTGAAGCCGCAACACTCATCGCGCCAGCCTTCCCTTATTATCTGTGGTCCGATTGGACCTATTTTTAACGCAGCGGGTGCGGCCATAATTTGTCCAATGCCCAGAAGTTTGCGATATGTTCCTCCCCTAGTTTTAAGTATTCGCGTCCCACCTGTGTCAATACAATGTCGATATACTCATGACTTTCTATAATACTACTCCTTTTCTGACGTCACTGATAGTAATGGCCATGATGAAATTCGTCCAGATAATGGGTGACTTCAGGGTCAGCCCCTATTTCATTAGTTACTCAGAATACGATCAAAAGCCTATTGGACTTCTGTAGCTTAAGTGAATTTCTAATCTTATTTCTGCAGCCCATCCAAAGCGGAGAATAAATTGTTGAATTCCCTGATAGGTTTTCTGTAGTACCCTGCCCGGCACTAGAAAACCCTGTGAGTACGCTTTGAGATTTATACTTCGGTTCTTTGTATTAGCAAATCTCCTCAGGTAGGTCTGTTTTTCGCTTGTGTTATAAACTGCTCTCCGAACTGCGTGATTACTTGGCAGACGTTTATTGTCAGACTAACTAATATCGTCATAGCGGCTCTTAGGCCTTGTTTCGCTAGCCCCGTAAGTGCCAATCTAGATCTAAGTGATTATTGATGGCGTTCTGTTTTGCATCTTAGGCTTCAATAAACTTGCCGACTTGTGGAGATTCCGAGGATTTCAACGTGCTCCAGGACGAGCTTTTGGTTTTCGGTTTTCATATTCATGAACTTCAAAAGATTTCTGGACATGGCGGTAAACGGCTGTAGTATGTTCATTCAGCCGTGTGCCAAGCTTCCTACCTGCTCTGATTAGTTTCGACAGCAGATCATGTAGATTACACTAAACATTTTCTATTTGATAATTTTAGCTTTCATTTTAAATAATTTATTTCAATTTTGTCCGATTGGTTTTTTGGCGATTATGACTCCAAATGGGCTCCAAAATCTTCTTTCTATCCCAGCAATTTCGTTGAGTTAAGGCAAGGTAGCTCGGGTTTCAACAGCTACATTTGTTGTGGTGTGTCATTTTGTCTTATGTGATTCGGTGGAGAGCAAAATGGAGCCTTTCGGGTTCGGTTTCCGTTTAAACAGCCTGCCTCAGCTACGGAGTGCTAAAATATGTCCATACACGTTTGTAAAGAGTTTGCAAGCAGTTGCACTTGTGGACTGCCGGATGATTGCTAGTGTATTCGAGGATCTGGTCCGTATGTGTTCATTTTTGGTGTACCATTGTTCTCAGTGATTCCGAATCAGCCCTAAGCATGAAAATGTTAACTGCCCATTGTTCTTCTCTTCCATTGCTTCACTCCTGCGAAGCATTTTATCCTGAAACGCACAGCTGCAGTTGCAAGGCGGATTTGGCCCTTGTTTGTCAACTGAACTACTGAACGTGGTCATATATATATATATATATATATATTATATGTATATGTATATATATATATGCATAATGCGATCATAATAGTGTACTTCTTCTTTGCATGTACATTTGACCCTTGAAAGTGAAATACGTTGTAAGACAGAATCCCAACAACCCCATCATTTGTCTGGCCTCCATATCACTAATTGTATCGGAAGCTGCGTGCTCCTTCAGTAGAACAGCAATTACCCGTGTCGCCAACTTGATGTCGATCGATGTGAACAGCACAGTCACAGCTAAAGTGATTATTATTTGTTATTGTTCAATAGGGTGGCGTCGGTCGCACAGCCTCCTTCAGGCTTTCATCAGCGGCGTCATAATCACTTACTAGCCCGCAGCTAACTCCGTACGAACCACATTTGAAGCAGACAGTCCGAATAGTAGACGACTGCGAATCACTTCTGGTAACGATTCGTGGCGAAAAGCTAGTGGCGTATTCATTGTCGCACTTACTCTAATAGAATGCTTAGACCGTGATAACTGAAGCTGAAGCCATTGTCAAGGCCCACGGTAAATCAGGCCCCTTGCTCTGTTATTCTCTAGAAAGCGATAACTCCCCTTCCTTGGCTATCGGTTTGAATTAATGTAGCGAGTGTACAGTAGAAAAAGCTACCAACCTTTGTTAGTCTCTTTACTGCATCGCATAAAAGCTGTGGAGGATTTTACTGTTTTCGGTGTCGCTACACCGTGTGTCAAGTAATGAGAACCCTTGGTGGAGCAAGGTGCACTGTTTAGCGATTCGAAGTTGGAAGGAAATGTTGGATGAGATTGGAGTTGGCAGTCGAGGTGATTGAACTAAGCTGTGAGGCGACCATGAACGAATTCTGTTATGGAGCGAGGCATCCTTGGATTGAATCTTCTCTTAGAGCCAGTTGTCGTTCTCAAACGAATTACTTTTTGCTTTGCGCACTGTAATCGCGAGGCAGAAGCAGCGCTGTATCCAACGCATGCTATTTTTCAGTTGTATTCCTCATGCAACAAGATGAGGATTGCATGAGCACGCGATGTTTTACGTTCGTCCTCAAGTTTGCAACCAGTGCAAACTTATACTGACAGGCCTTTCTCCATTCGTGCGGCTTTTCCTCTTGTTCTTCATATCTATACTTGCTTGCTTATTCTCTTTCCCTCTTTGGCAACGCCCGTATACATGTGCCGACTGTGATAAATCCTTTGCTCGGATGGAGTGTTTGTAAACACAGGTCAGATCTGTTCATTTGGGTGAGTACGAAATGCTGTTAGATTCATTTGACTGTGGTTTTATTAGATGCCAATATCACCGCCTCCATTGTTGTCAAGCAGCGTGTTTGTTAAGGCTGATGGTTTTATTGCTTTCGTCGTTGTTAGCCATTCCGCTTCACAGAATTTCCTATATTACTAATGAGTAGCAGGATTATTTATATGTAATTTTAATGTCCTTCGCATTAGCTCACAACTTGCATCAAAAAGCCTAGTCCGGGAAAACACCAGACACATTTCGTCTTATTTGGGCTGGTCAGTGGTGCGCATTCCCTCGGTCCCCTGCTGTGTATCCAACACATGACCGCTAGAGGCAAATGTTAACTAGCCAGCAGCTTAAGCCACTGAAATGTACGTATACTCTTGTCCAAGTGGATTTTCGGTAGACAGATGGCCGTGTCGAACCGTCTGTTATTCCTGTCAGTAGCACATGCAAAAAGATAAGACCTTTGTTATTTTCCAGTTCACATAGAAAACGGGTATTTGGATGTGCGTTGTTCATCACGTCGAGAAGTGATTTTTGGGCATTGGCGTCTAGTGTTATTACCAACGTGTAATCCATGTACCGTTTGTACAGACATATCTGGTCATGGTGTAGCTGGTAACATGATTCAATCATTGCCAAGAAGATATCAGCTAGGGTAGCGTCAAGTGGAATTCCTATAATAACGCCGTCCACCTTTCGAAAGGCCTCAGATTGGAACAAGATTAGGACATTCTCAGTGCATAACGAAATTACAACATTCAGGTATTCCACAGGTATCGGTAAAGCAACTTTCATTTCCAGCACAATCACATAAGTATTTCACTGTCTACTTTAACGGCACGTTGGTAAGCAGTGATTGAAAGACAAGTGAACACATTAGCTTATCAGCAGTGGTAATGCCTTGCACGTGTTCAGTTAATTCGAAGATGTCTTTCGCGGTGCGTATAAAGATCAACTGGGGCGAGTATTTCAACTAACTAACGAGCGACTTTGTGATACGGGGATTTGGTCGTGGAGAGTACAGGCCGTGGTGAAGTGCCCTCCTTGTAAAATTTTGGCAGACAGTACATCTGAGGGGTGCAACTACCGATTGGTTAAATGCGTTGTACATTGTATCTGTCGGTATTCTGCATGGCAGCAATACTTTCAATCTGCTGATCACCAAATTTTCAATTTGGGCTACGTCGGTTCCGGCATTATTATTCTGAAACTTGTATATATCACCTTAAATTCCATTCATCTTGTTTATATAGTCAGTTTTATCCATGAGGACAACTCCGGTAAATTTGTCTCGGTTTAAAATCACCAAATTCTTGGATTTCAGATCATTTAGCTCTTTAAGGTGATGTTTAGTTACACTGAAAGATTGTGGAAGCGGTGCCTTCATAATATTGTTTGCGATGTCAACGAGTTTCACCTTCAGCTAATCGTAAGCTTTCCGTTATCCCGCATAAACGCTATTCATTCTTGCTCTCATAAAATTTTTGAAGAGAATTGTCGGCATGAAAATCTTTCCGTTGTTCGACTCAAATTCAACAACTGTTCAACCAGGTTTTCGGATAGTGTTTCTACGTGGTATCGGTGAACTTTCTTATGTTGCACTTTGAAAATTAGATACCATGATGGGGCTTCCATTTGCATCTTGTTTAGCTGCGCAGAGAACAACTTATGCGCACATTTCTGTGTGTCATGATTAAAAATAGTCGCTTCGTCGGCGTTTGAGAGCGACCTCAGTTATTACTTCATCTGTTCTCTCTTTGTTCTGTCAACTACAGTATTAGAGCATTTAGTGAATTTAATGCGACAGAGTAAGGAGCGCTGCGGAGATCGTGACATTTGATCCATGTATCTCCATCAGATTTAAAAGCTTTCTATCAGCGTCCTCCAAATGTGAGTTAGCAAGCCTTTTCAAATGCGTGTAAGTAGTTCTCAGATTATTACTGCGCAAACACTTGCAGATTTGGCGTGTGAAATGTGCGTTACATGTTTAAGCAAAGAGAAACCGCATGCGTACTTTTTCCTTGGCACTCTTGCATTTAACATCCACGGTTCCATCAAGCACCTTTATCGTGTCCTTCGGGAGGCTTCTTTTCACAAATTTGAAGCATTGCGTTCCCCGTACCATTCTAAACAATAAAATGAGAAGAGGGATTTTGCAAGATGATATCCCTTCGCGCTCTTTGATCACATGCAAACGAGAAACATTTTAAGACAATCACTAATGAAAGGGAAACTAAGTTTAAATTTTTGGTGAGTGGTCACTTACCGCCATAGATCACAGCAGAATTACAAGTTATGAAACAATTTTTACGGTCAACAAAGAATCTTGAGTGTGACAGTGAATTGCTTTTGCACACAAATGTCTGGCGATTACGATTAATGACAATGTTCCCAACAAGCTTGATTAGTTTGAGGTTTATGTTGCGGTAGATAATCGTAAAGGCCACTTGCGGGTCAACTTGATGACCTGGGCTCAGCAATTGTTTAGCAATGGATTAGGTTGGCATTTTAAAGCACACCACCAGTCCTTGTGTTTGACCTCCGGTAACGGGATCCACCCACTTCGTAATGTGTTCATTGACCAGCTTACGCAGATACCCATTCGTTCAGCCAATGTAACTGCTTCCGCAGCTATAGACAAAGTGGTAAATGCAATGTGTGGTGGTGTAGATCGGTTTGGTAAGCTTGAGCGGTGACGTTGTTAAATTTATGATTGTCCAAAGACAGATCAGTTTAGCTGCACTGATCGTCCTCTAATTACTGTGGCTACAGGTCGCTACACTTGCATTGCTACGACATCTCCTTTGAATGGTAATTGGAAATAGGCGGGCATTTCTGACAAGTTAGACTGCTTCTGTTTTTTCTCTTCCATCGAGCGGGCGTGTGACATGATACAAGCTGTGCAGTAGTCATTTGCCCACAATGTCTGAGTAATAAATTGAAATTCAGACCCTAACCATCCGGGACTACATATTCTACGAGCTCTTTGGAAGTGGGTTTTCACGGGACGATTTTTGGTTAGAAATATTTCAATCCAAATTGCTACCCTTTAATTCAACTTCATAGTAACCTCTCACATATTCTCTGTTTTTCCATTGATATTCGCACAGGATGTCCAGTTCATTGGGATGGTTGTCGCGAATTCGCTTCATTAATCCTTGAATTATTTTACTGCACCTACAGGCCAGACGAGTGCATTAGTTTAATAGTTACTTAGCTTCATCCCGGGCGCTCGAAGCAATAGCGACGTCTGCTTGAGTAGCATTGGAAGCTGCATTTTCTCTGGACAACCGCAATGAGAGGACGCAGCTAGTGTCGCTTTTGCGGATTGAACGGTAAACACAGCTAGAACCATGCAAACGAATTTCCGAAAAACAACCTATATCAAAAAATATGGTCTCTATATTGTTTCTCAAGTGATGACATTCCCAATACCATTGATTTCATCTGTAAAGCAGAATCATTCCTCCGTAACGCATATAACACGATCTGATAGTCACGGAAATTGTATTCGGAACCGCCTTGAGCGATCAACCGCTATCAGCCAATAGCATTTGGGCAATATGCCACCATGGCTGTTTAACATAGACCCACCTACGGCACAGAGCAGTCGCGCTTTGTGGGGAGGAAGCTGGGTTAGCGAAAATTGGAACTTTGCTCACACAATGTGGAGGGCACCCACGTGGTTGAACTCAGATGGACTGTGTTTCAGGTCTTGATGCACAGACCTTATGCATCCGGTCATCCAGATACGCAATTCATCTACGCGCGCTAGCTTTGGAAAGAAGGCGAGTTAGAAGCAATTACTGGTGCACCAACTGGTGCGAAGCGCAATGCCTGGGACATAGAGTCGACGCGAAATTAGCACAGATCCTGAATCAAGACGAACGCAGACGCAACAGTGGATATATCTGGGTCACATGGTCACACCCCTGACATGGTCGAGCTCGTAAAGAATAGGGTCAAAACGGACTAACAAAGTAGGCTTGCGCGCGCAATCGAGATGTCCGTTTAGGCGAGGGGATAGGCGAGACTCGGAAGAGCATAGTATATTATGTTGATTTAGCTTTCCAAAATGCCACTTTTTGTTGCCACCTCAAGCTATTACGATCGGACTCTCCAACATTTAGAGGTGCAGTGCAAACTATTGGTTAATAGCATAGTTTGCCAATGAAGTGAGGAGGGGAACTGTATCCAACGCAACGGAATATCTACGAGGTACTCGACCAAAATATAATTCCGTCAATTGAATGTAACCTTGGTGATGGTCCCTCAAATATGTGGGGTGGAGGATATTCATTTTCCAACCATTCTCCTGCATAAGAATCACACAGGTCAAATGTGGTCAAGAATGGCGGAACAGCTCTCTGTCGAATGGCCAGCTTACCGAGTTAACACTTTATAAATAAGCTGATAAATGTTTGGTTGCAGCCTTTTAATTCCCTTTAAAATGAGATTTTTGACTATCAGCTCTTACATTCCTTCCCATTCTACAAGTACCTACTCACCGAAAAGCTAGTACACTTACTAATTTGGTGGAAAAGGATTACATTACGACTAGCTGATCTCACGGTATTAAGGCTGATGTCGGACCACCGTTCACCAGCAAAGGGTGTGGGATATGTTGATTTTCGTTGACTGCATGCGCATTGATCTCGGTTAGGAAAGTTGAGCAACAGATCTGTTTGATAATTCGACATTTAGTCTACCCTGTATAAGATGGCTTTTGCTGCTATGGCAAGTGGCATGGAGCTTCGGATATGGAGTTATGTTCCACATGTTGTTGCTGTTCGTCTAATGATTCTCCGTCTTTGACGCCAAAGAGAATTCGTCTACCTAGGCTTGAGCATTTACGAGGAATTCGGGTACCGAAAGCCAGTGAATCGTAGAGATTACATTTTCTTTTCAATGTAATTAGGATTTCTTTCACAGAATTATTGTCGGAGATGCTGAAGGTAACTGCTGTTCCGGAACTCGCTGACGGTTCTGTACTTCTTGTTACTTTCCTGCATTTACCTTGAGGTTGTTTAAGTGTCGCCTACATTGAGGCTGTTCGAGGTGCATTTTGAGTTGTGGTTTTTATTTGCTGATTGTTAATGAACAACATATTGCTTTGCAATTAATGGGTGATATAGAAATGCTTGTTTGCTGGCTGATGCTCTACTGGGCCTGCGCATTCAAGATCTACCTTTTTGGCATCTTGCATCAATCTCAAGCACTGCGCTCCCATTTTTTGATCGCTGGTTTTGTGTAGATTCCGAGCAGTTTTCCTGCCGATTAGCTCTTCTTTTGAGAACATATTAGTCATGGTTACACATTCCGAAAAACGTATCTCGTCAAGTTTTTCATGCGTGTCGATGGCTACCCGTGACTTGGTATAAGTGTAAGCTGTTTGGTCACGGGAGGGCTCGGGGGAAGGCTGGGCTAGCAGTTAGCTTTAACAGAGATCCAGTATCATTGGCACGAAAGTAAGAGGTAACATTCCTCAAGTGTGTGATTATTCCGTATGATATTTGTTTCCCTGCAGGCTAATAAATGTTACACATTCAACAAGTTGCTTTAATCAGGATCACTATTCACATCGATGTTCACCTGGTGACCCAGCTTGATCGTTAGCGGTTTGGTTTTGAGTGAATTCTTGTTAGCCATCTTTCTAATTGCACACCATGCTTTGATCCAAATCCACTCCCATGTACTCGTGAACAGTTTGACAAAACCAGTTCTGTAAAACAACATTTGCGTACACATATCAGAGATTTGCACATGGGTGAATATGAAAAAACCTTGATCTCCATTTTATGTTGATTTTTCAGGTGGCAATCTCACTTGGCTGCGTGGGCACCATATGGACTGTTTGCTATGACCCATTGTTTTTTGTTTTCTTCACTGCGTTACATTAAAATTCAGTGGATATCCAAGAGTTTCAGATCAACCGCAGTATTATTCAACGAATAATTTCATAGATCTTTTGGTTAGTTCATGCTGGTTTCCTGTGGTGTATGTGTAGCCGATTGATATCAATCCAGTTGTTACGAAATCATTATTTTGCAATCCACATGCTTGTCGGTTACTGTAGCTTAGTAGTAACCGCCCACTTCTTTCTACCGTAACATTGACTTTCCCTAATGCTGACCTTTACCCTAGGATGATTACCCAAATTTCCCTTCATAAAGCCGCCAATGTTGTTATTACATTCTCAGCAATGCGCATAGAGAAAATAAAGGTACGTACTCTGTGATATTAGTTTCTAATTTAGGTCTTAATTTTATTGCAAACGGGTGCAGGGCAACCGCGTCTACCGAATTTGCATGGGCAGTTTCCGTCGCTCCATGCTATGCTCCATCCATCTGGTGGACATCTATTGCGAACGCGAAGGTACATATTTGGGGGACATGCAGATAAGCGTTACTTTAGCTCCTGACCATATATGTGTGAGGTTTCGGGAGACTATTGCGTTAGGCTTAATTGTTGGAACATTTTTACAGTCCTTCCTCTCAGGCTTTTCCTTACGGTGCCTGCCACTGTTTACTCGTTCTGTTATTGTGCTACGTCAAGCCACTTGTCTGCGGATGTTAGGGTTTGTTTGCAATTATTCTGACATCCAGAATCCCTCTCTCTCAAAGCACGGACCCTGATCACTGGGATTCCCTGATCCGCCATCACATTTTCGGAAACGGGATGGGTTGTGATGCCCGGTCTTTGATGTGGAATTTCTGTTGCCTCAATCTGGCGCGAAATTTATTGGGTAATTAAGAGATTTTATTGATTGCCACAACTGGTCGAAGGAAGCGATCTCATCACCTCATTGTACTATAGCCCCACAATTTCAGATACTGGAACAAAGAACAGTGGTTGATGTGCTCCTCGACTATCGGCCATTGTTTGGAAAGAAATCACGGATATCTGCTTCTGATGTACCAGCAGCGACGTGTTGTCATCTCCTGCAATCCGCATCAGCATTCCCACTTCATTTACTCTCATCATTTTCCAGTTTCTCGTAAATGGTTTGAGGTACTTGTATTGGTTGTATGTTTGAGCCAATTGAGTTGTTATTCGTGCAATGCTCGCTGCCTACGAAATTGTCACTGGATTGTTCAGATGGAAACCGTCCCGGATCCATCTCCAAAAGTATACCATTGCTACCAACAGCCACACCGAGAAGATCATCTTCGTCCATTGTGCTTACTTAAGTTCCTCAATTTGATTCTTCTTTCTCGGCGCTTTGTCTGTCGTGAAATAATATTCCTGGAAGCACACTGCCCACTGCGCTAACTTTATAATAATAATAATAATAGGTATATTTATCATCGAGTGAGAAACTGTGGCCATATTTGGCACAGATCACATTTTACTGAATATCATGCTCACACATGAATGGTAAAAAATGTATGTGATTTTCATAGCGTTTTCTGCTTTAGCCTTTTGTATTAACATATATATGTTTCGACAAAATGTGCGCTAGTTGAGATAGTGTATGTTAATAGCACTATGGGTGTGTCATACAGTATGAAAATACTTTATTATTGGATGTTGTCCAGCCAAACGTGTGCAAAGTATTTTGTTGTAAATTTGTTATTACAAGATAAAATGTTGTGTTTGAATGCTTTTCATATTCGTCGACATTTTGCTAACTTTTACTCACTATAGGTAGATGGATAGTTTGAATTCCTTCCATTACAACTGCAATGCCGTAGTTTTTATCGTCTCTAAATTGAACATAGAAGATTATGTTACGTACAGGTCGTAGGAGTTTTATAAATCCTTAGTTTTCTTAGTTTGGATTTTGCTTTTATCAATTCCTTAATTTTTTGGTTTACATGAGGGCAATAACGCTGTGTTTTGATCAAATCTTTACACTGTTATTCTGTTTTTTAACAGTTTGCTATTTTTTATTTTGCTTTTCTATATTCTATTATTTTGCAATGTTAGCTATACTTTGCTTAACATTATTTTCTCTTTTCCAGCGTTATCCCTCCGTCTCATTTCACTTGAGTTATATCTGGCAGCAGAGTAATCTTAAGCCCTTAGACTCTATCACCTGATGCCGGTGCCTCACACAGAGGAACACCCATGGTGAATGGCATATTTACATGCAGTGCAAGTTGCAGGAATACTATGGAATGCAAGGTTAGTAAAACGATCACGTACTGCAACTTCAGATGTGTTTTCTTCACAACAGAATGAATGCGGCAGAATGACACTGGATGGTATTCGTCATCGTGAAATAGCAGAACCGTGTCAAACACAAGCACGTGCGCAGCAAGCGCGCAATTTCCATCCCTTAGCATTTTGTAAAAATCCAACTAAGTATTTTGCTTTCAGTCAGCTTGTTCTCCTTGGCACCATGACTGAGTGTGTCCGTATTGTAAAGCGCTGTGTTTTAATGGAATAACGAATGGTAAATCTTGTGCCGCAAGCAACATTAGGCTGCCTCAGAAGGAAGAGCAGCTGGAGCCATTAAAACTGTTGTTTGCCGGAGTTACGGCAGAACCAAATTATTTTTCTCTGGCGTCAGAAAACGGAACGCATGCTATCAAAGGATGTCTTTCGGTGCAGATATCGTAACAGCACTATTCATACCCTCATATGAATTTAAATGACCGATATGTCAAAAAGTTGTAATCCTGAAATTTTTCCAGAGGAGTAACATAAATTCCTACAAAAATCATCGTTGATTACAATGCTGAAGTGCATGCACACTGCGTAATTTCTAACGGCGTAGAATTTTCCATCATTTCCCAATTGGAAGAACAACTTCCCCAAATACAACGTTGTTGTATTTGTTCAAAACAGATATTTACGTGATAAAATCTGATAGACCGTAGATTGCTATTCATGCTGTTAAAGCGCCAACCGTAGAAATGGCCGAATATTTAATGCTTCGACTTTATACCAGTTTGCATTCGTTATAGTCAGTGATCAGTTGCAACTGGGAAATGGCGTCCTTCATTGCAAATTAATCAGCTAATAAAATTTTCTGCAACTCATAGATGCCAACATGCTCTGTATTATCTAGTTACTTTTGGGATGGTGGGGATATATATCACGTCAATGTCAAAATAATCAATCTAATGGCTAGCGATGATACTTAGAAGAAATGCTGCGCAATGAATTTTAATTTATACCTGTAACTGATTCCAGAGAATAAAGGAAATTTCATTTTGCAATGTCAATTTTTTCACCAATACATCGTCTATATGTCCGCCAAAATCGAAACGGAACTTTTCTTATTCATTTGCATTAAGCAGACCAAGTTTCGCTCTGAAGAATACGTTCATTTGAGAGATGCGGTTGTGAATAATGCCAATGCAGCTGATGCTGGGAGACTCTTAAGTTTGCCTACTTTATGTACTGGCAGTCCGCGTCATATACATGTGTTCGCTCAAGATGCAATGGCGTATGTTCTTCATTACGGGCGTCCCGGCCTATTTTATACATTCACATGCAATCCAAGCTGCGCATATATACAACATCTTTCTCTCCCTGAGCAGTCATGGGTGCATAGGCATGAAATCACAGCGCGTGTTTTCAGACGAAATTTATAATCGTTGATAAACGTCTTGGTAAATTACGTGGCAATTGGGTTAGTGGGATTTTGATGTACTCAATGGAGTGGCAAAAGAGAGGACTGCCACATGCACAAATATTAGTATCGCTCTACAAAAAGATCACTTCCAAAGAAATCGACTATGCCACGTGCGCTGAAATACCTGATCCTGACGTTGATAAGTACTTGAATACAGTTGTGACCGAAAATAAATATATGCATGATAGGAGGAAAATGCTCAAAGCCCAACTTCGCGTATTGTGATCCAAAGCATTCGCAGCAAATAAACGATGCTTCTTAGACGGAAGACGAATAGCAGAACACGACGAAAACCTAACCAATATACAAATGGGAAACTGTGACATCGAATACGATAACTGCATGGTTGTTCCATATTCATCTTCAGGATCTAAAACAATCAAAACAGACCAAAATGTGGAATACTGCAACACGGACGAACGTATCAAATGCATATGTAAGTACTTGAATAAAAACGGAGACTGGTTGATGTTCGCCTGATTCAGGCCAGAAGCGACATGAGCACAGTTATACATGTATATGAAGTTGCCCGGTGTCAGAGAGGAAGATATAAATGCAGCAATGAATCTGTATGGTGCCTCCTTTCGTTTCCGATACATGAACGAATTCCAGTTCTCCTTCAACTAGCAGTACCTGGAGAACGAACAGGGCGTTTATATCACAGGTGCAAATGTTCATCTAATGGCTCTAATTCCACCGGTTACAACGCTGACTGCTTTCTTCTCGTTATGTCAACTTTGCGCATTTGCGAAACAACTGCTCTATTCCTATGTGCACACGTATTACTCTTTGAATATGAGTAGAAAATTAATTGAACGATGCAAATGAGGAGTGCCGTTGAGCGGACTATCTAGTATCTTTAAGCAAACAACCATAGGCAGACTGTAAACCGTGCATTTTGATCAAGGTGAAGGCTATACTATTTGCATGTTGATAGCCACTTTGCCTGAACCTACTTCCTTCCAGCAATTGAGAAGTAGCAGCAGTGTTATGCATATCACTCCCGAGTGAATCGGAAACTGCATTTATTGGAAACACACCGACATTAGGGATTGTGCATTAAAGACACGTGCAACACTTCACATCTTAATCAAATGGGCGCATCGTTTGCTAGCATGTTGAATGTTCGCTCTCATATTTCAGCAACAGAGGTTTGGGAGGAAGATCAACCGCACATGGCCGAAGAAATTTTCAGTCGTATAAGTAAGGCAATGTTGTTAGGCACAGGGAAATGCCCTCATCAATATGCAATGCAGCCTTGATGATTGAAGTGTTGTGCTTAGAAATTGCGTACCATGCCATAAATAAACAGGGGTTGCTATCGTTCATTCGATCCACAGCTTCATTCGATGCCGAATTCCGTTGTAATCTAAATTACAACAAGGGCAACCTTTCGGTGTGTTTTTACCCCAACATTCATAGGTTAACACCTGTGCAAAATGGAATTTATTATCAAATAATGCAAACTGTAAATGACTAGTCTGTGGCAACGTTTTATATATATGTGCAGGAGAAACTGATAAAACGTTCTAATTTATTATCTCTTGCGGCAATCGACTCGTAAAATAACAGCCTTAGCTCTCGCGTCCTCCGGAATAGCGGCGACATTTCTATCTGGGGGAAGAACGCGCATCAAGCTTTGAAATTGGTATGGAACGTACAAGTCATTAGAACTCATATATGCAACATTTCCAAAACGCGTAGAATGGGAAAATATAGCAAAAGTGAAAGCCTAATTTTGGGATGAATTCACATTGGCTGACAAAAATCGCTGGAGGCACTTGATCGAGGTTGCAAGGTGGTGAGGAAACAGTAGACCATTTGAGAATGCTTTAGTAATGCTTGCAGGAAATTTCAGACAAACGTTGCTGGGAATCCCTGCACTACACCAGCGGAAGAAATAAACGTTTGCCCGAAATAATCCTCTTTGTAGTGTCATCTTAGAACTTGCAACTTAACTTTAAAAGTGCGCGTCCAGCTTTAACACGATCACTTACTTGAGTGATTCTCACTTCAGTTACTGGATATGTTTAACGGATCCTTGACCGTTTATTTGAGCTCGGAAATATTCTATTGCCTCAAAGTATGCAATTTGATGACGTCAAAAGAAGAAATGGTTCAAAATTTATTTCCCAATATTCAAACTCATTATCCAAATCACTACTGACTTAGTGAACGAGCTATTCTTGCAGCCAAAAGTAAGGCTTTCGACGGACGGAACAACTTTATTCCGTCTAACATTCCAAGCGTGGCAGTCGGATATAAGTCCCTGGACGCTTCGTTGGAAGCAGATGCAGCGTTTCATTATCTAGCAGCATGCTTAAATTCACTCTAGCCGTCAGGGATGCTACCTCAAGCACTTGAATGCAAAATGGGTACATTGATTTCCATGTGGCGAAAGAACAACCATATAATGCACGTAACTGCAAGCTGCTTGCACAATAGTATTAATCAACAACCTTCTGCAGGCAGCCATGTTGACTGAATATTCCAAACATGAAAATGTTCACATTCCTCCCATTTCCATGATTCCTATTCATACTACATTTCACTTTAAGACTGCAATTCCTTAGTCGTTGTGCGTTTGAAATCTATATGAGCAAAGATCGGTTGTAGTCTTTTGAGATATGCTGGTATGATCTATGCACAGACTGCATCGCACCTCGATAATTATGTGTTGCGTGTTCCACAGTCGCTAATCTGCCAATTTTCAACTCGCACAGACAACGTAATAACAACAAACGTATACTATACACAGGTATTGGGAGATTAAATCTATTACAAAGGTGGAATTTATCTTATCTAATAATTTCATTTAACAAGACCTCAGAGTAATACAACATCGCATATCCACAATTTTTGTGAAATTACGTCTATGGAAAAGGTGAGGTTTTCTTCTCTTTCATCGGGATCTAACCACACTGAGCCACAGCAAGGTGTTTAAAATCATATGTACGCTGATAATGGCAAGTATTTCCATGTGCGAAGTTTGATCTTCACACGGACGGCTACTCACATGCACAGTCACATGTTGCGTGTTCTCGGCCCATGTTTGCACAAAATGAGAATTATTTTCTCTTTTATCTTCATTTAACCACACTGAGCAACATCAACCCAATAGCAATTTAAGAGACCGCAATTCCATATTCTTTAAGCGTTGCAGTCAAAATCAACAAAGGTCAGAGCCAGACTTCAAGTGCGCAGGGTATATCGACGCACCGACTGCTGCTCACATAGACAATTTCGTGTGGCGTATTCGAGATTCGGCAAATCTGACATCCTCCCTATGTGTAAATACTACGTTACAAACAAAACGTTGCATACCCACATTAGTTGTGGAACTAAATCTGTTAGCATCGTAAGAGGCTTTTCCTTAATGTTTATGTAGCTAGAAAGCGATACAACTAACAGCATTGCATATCAGCAAGTATTTCGAAACTACATCGATTACAAATGTCAGATTTTTTTCTATTCGTTTTCAGTTAAACTCACTGAGCCAAAGCAACGCAAAGCCGGGTACGGCACGATTAATATAAACTTTGGTAGGTAATATTTTATTGTGCACATGATTAGAATAAAAAGCACAGTAGGAATGAGTGCCACGGCGTTAGGAGGAATTAACTTGCATTCATGGACATACCTTCCTTCACAATAAAATCAGCCACGTTTGAATATCTTCATTTTAAGCCTTACCAATGTACACCTATGAATATTCAAGCATGGTTTGAATGCGAGAACACCCAGCACAAAACGGACACGTCTTACGGTTAGTAGTCGTTACAAATCTGTACCCTACGATAATTAATGCCATCGACTTTTTCTAACCTATCTCAGATTGAAAGCACATTATTCCTCAACAAAATCTGCCATTCAATTGCGGTGCGGGGTGATCCGAGTTTTAGAATTACATTTCCCGGAAGATGCTAATATAAAGGAAATAATTGTGTTTTTCTTTGCGACTGATACTACAAGTGAGAATTTGAAAATGCGGCGTGTGCAGAAATGTATTTACCTCAGTTACGTTCTTTAAAGTTTGGTAAATCCAAATAAGTTACCCACGAAATGTAGAGAGTAAAAAGCTGTGTGCCAAACAAAGTACCAAATAGTTTACAGAAAAACAACTCCATATAAAGTAAGCAATTTATGAATCTGTGAAATAGAGGTGGAAGAACACATTGCGGATGATAGCATTAAGTTCCCTTATGAATATTATCATGAAAAGTGGGACTTAAATTGCTAGCGAATATTTAATCTAAGGTTATACAACCAGAATAAGGAACTTTGAGTAGCAGTAGAGTAAGAATCATTCACCGGAAAGCATCATTCACTGATCTATTAATTAACAAATATCTTCTCACCGTGGGTAACTAGATAAAAATACAGAAGCACAGTCGAAATTCATCTCTTGAAATAGCGAGTTTTGTTAGGGTTATATTTAAATGATAAAATGAAAATACTTCACGATCGCTATCTTAATGGCAGTGTGATAATAAGTTGACAATTTTATGCGTCTGAGATGGTGGCGTGATATTTTTGAGTGCACCGAACGCGCCACTTGTCAGACTGTATACACAGGCTGTAAACAAATAAAAGGCCCGTCATTCGCATGTGCTTCTAATAAGGCTTCAAATCAGAGTGAAAATAAGGCAAACTACTATGAGACGTGGCGCTGTTCAATACATTACTTTGGTGAGTAGAGTATTCCTATGTTTGGCTATGCATCACGTGAAAAAGTACATATTGCCTTAAAAGTATAGATTCACGTAGCTTGATTACTATCTCTTAGAAATTAGATACGCTGTGAACCGTTAGTCATTAGTCCCTTAGTTCTAGTCTTCTAATATTTGCTTGTGGTCATCATCTAGGTTACATGTTGACAGGAGCACAGCCAGACATAACCTCGTAATAAAGATAGATTTATTGGTGTCAAGGGCAGAAAACAATTCATTTTGTAATGCTATACTTCTTGTTTGGCTAAGCGAAAAGCATCCGTTGTTACACCTAGCTACAAGAGGGAAACATATAATCCTGTCCTGGTGTACCTTCAATTGGTCGGTAGAATTCTAGGTACGATAACTGTCACAGCTTGATGGTTTGACAAGAAACTAACGTATATATATTTCCTGGTTTATAGATGGTAAAATAGTACGCTTGTACACTATTGGGTACAGCTACATACGGTGGGACAATATGACATTTGTGATGAAGTCCTCAAAAGCTAGCTCGCTGTTGGTACCTGCGTGGCGACAGATGACATGATAAATGTGTACTCGCTGGTAAATGTGCTTTTGCAGTCCGAAATGAGTTCAGAGGCGAAATGATAACCTATAAGTAGCATGTAATTGTACCAGATTGCTGTGACTAGGTGTGTCGAACGCGGAACTTGAGGATGGTGGTGTGTGCAAAGCTCTGATACTGTGAAAGCAGGGAAGCTCCTCAGGCCAGCTACGTTCTGTGTCACTGTACTGTTTAGGCTGTCGATTTGAAACCTGACCCTGCTGGTTGACGTGCTCGGCGCTAAATTCTTGTCCTTGGCTATATAATTGTACGCTACGTAGAATTGCCACCTTAAGTCACAGCTTCTAACAAATGTTGTGTTTGTCTAACCATCTTCAATAGACCCACAATGGGCCTCTATTGAAAGCTTGTGAGGTTGATTGAAAACGCTTAGTAAAGTAAGTAATGGGTTGCGAAATGGGAAACAAGTGAATTTTTGCGAAAATATTATATGAAGGCATAACAAATGAGAAGTATGATTAAAGATACAAAGAAACATTTCAAACTATTCCTGTTATTCAGGTAACTGCCTTCTAAATACCGATGTTTATACATTTCCTAAGAATGAGCAGCTAGTCGCTTAATGATACCGTAATAGTATTCTTGCGTGAATAGTAAGTTTTTCCGCAAAGATCTGCATTCACAGAGCATAAAACTTATACCCGATTACATAAGAAATTGGCTACGATGCATGGAACTTACAGTTGGATCATGAGACATATAACGCGGTATGTAGCGCCGTGTTGTGAACAATCACGTCCAGTCTAAACACACACGCATTGTCCATTGCTGGTTCTTTCCACCTCGGCAATTTGGTCAGAATTACTAGTGCAACTGCGGTGCGGCCGTCCGTCAATAGTATGTTTGCGAATGGGCAATGTTGCCTGAAGTGTTGGCTATCAATTGAGGTTATTCCATTGCAGAGTTGAGCCTTACTGTACCGTAATTTTTCTTTCTTCGCTACTTACTAGATATGAACTTGACGAAAGCTATCGGTTTAGCTGTTCAAAAAATGTAGTTACCAAATTCCTAAATTTATTTGACACTAAATAAACCTTAGGTCTGCCATGTAAATGTTCGTGGGGGAGGAGAGTTTACTGGGAAACATTTTATTACATATCACTCAGTTGGAGTTGATATGCATGGAGTTGATAATTCATGAGACATCCAGCTTATTTCCTCGGAACCTTCACACTATCATATAAACTCACAGCGGGTATCGGATAGACAATAAAATATGAAGCGTTCAAGAGGTTTTCTTGTCCGCATGATGCCTTGGGGCGTCTTGTATATTAAAGAATATTTTTAAGCAGTTCCATTTTTAAGACTCCAAAACCAATGCCATTTGATATTTGGGTTTGAAGTCTATAAATAAATCGGTAACTGCAGACGTTTGCCGAATCTTTACCTTCCCCATGGAGATCGAGTTGTCAAGGATGCGGAGTTCCGTAGGCTATTGGTGCGCAAAAACGCCTCTGGTGCCAATAAGAAGTTTCCCAAAAAATCCACCGTATTCAATTTTTCGTGTCGAACCATTCTCACAATACTTACCTTACCTAGACTAAACGGCTTCCGATGACAACCAGTTCATTGTGATCATTGAGGTTTAGAGAGCAGTGTGAATATCCCTTAGTAGCCCCGTCACATCTAGACCAGCACTAGGTGCACCTATATTGTCGCGTTTAGTAGAGGAATGCAATAGTCGTAGTGAATTTATGCTGTTTTCGTGTCTTCAGTAGGCGGGTGTCCAAAGGTCGCTTGAAGCGTTCCTGTGTTTGTGTATCGAAAGCAGTTTACACTAGATGGTAGCAGTAGTTGACCACTGAAGTGCACAGGGCAACATTTGCGCGGACTTCTTTAGCACAGCATATCTCTTTTCCAGCTTCGCGTGTTTGTTGTGTATCCTGTATTATCTCCTGCTCAGTTTCTATTAGTATGCCTAGATCTTTCTCCTGAGTACTGTGTCTGAGAATGTACCCCACTGTGTTGGCATTTCTAAGTGCTTTAGACACCCTAATCATTTCGATGCAACATATTTCGCAGTATTTGACTAGATTTCATATAATAGACAAATCATGCAGTAGGAAAAATCTCACCCGAAGTTGATAAGATACGTCGAGTTCAGACATTACAGAACACATTTTGAGATCGCCGGCCTAATTAAAACTTTTGGGCTGAAGTGTTACAGTAATGTCATTAGTACAAAGACAGAACAATTACTGTCTAAAGATGACCGTATGAAACCGTTATTCATGAGCACCCTCTTGGATACGTTTCTCTTAATCTCACTTAAATGCTACCATCTTCCAGGTAGACGGCCATCCAAGGTTAAATGCTGTCACTAACGGCGATATCCATTAACAGCAATAATTTTCGCTCGTGTGGGCATTTATCAAAAGCGTTGCTAAAGCCGTCCACATAATCACCTGCATTGTCCACAATAATGGATCTTGCTGACTTATTCCTCGCTATCAGCAGGTTCGTAAAGTATGAGTATAGCTTCTGAAAACCATGTTGAGTAAAGGAATTACTGTTATTTTCGTCACAATATTGCTGTGGAGCGGTTTAGATGATCTTTCCCATAATCTTACAGATGCTTGATGCTAAGTAGATTGGGCGACATTTCACATGATCCTGACGAATTCCACCTTTGTACATGGACAATATGTTCTAAGTATTCCAGTCGACGAGTATACAACCTGCTTTTAAAAGCTGTTAAAATACTTGGCAGATGAGCAAAGCAAAACTGTTAGCCACTGTCTTGAGGCAAGGGTGATTCAGTGCATCAAGGCCAGGTAAAGACTTCAAGTTCAGTTCATGTAGAAGTTGCATAAAATTCTGTGCCTAATTTAACACATTCAAGCTGTAGGAGCGGGTGGATCCATATAATTTGTTCAGCTAAGCATCAAGCGATCCTACCACGGAGTAACAAACATCTGGAATGTTCCGTACCCGCTTGCGCTTGTTCTGCACGGTACCTTACGGACTGGAAAAAAGCAAGCACGTAGCAGGATACTGCGGTTGTTTTGTTAAGATGGAAATGCTTCTAGTGCAAACCTGAGGTTGATTGTGTTGCAAATCTACACGCTGTATCTGGGAGCAAATGATGGTGAGCGTCTGCTTGTTCGATTAAGTAAAACCGGTTGTGAAAACTTATGTGTACAACGCACTTTCCTCCGCTGATTCATAAATTAAGACAGCTTTCAATCAGTTCAATGATGATATTTTGCCCGCGGCTTCCTTCTGAATTTTAGCCTAACTCGCGCAATGAACAATGTCAGTTTTGAAAATTTAGGTATTGAGGGATGATTCAGTCTTGGTTGGTAGCTACTGCTCGTTAAGAGGATATTAGGTGCGCCAGACTTTTCAATGACAGACTTCTAGGTTGTGATTCCCTCAGCTCTCTATCCACAGAAAAAGGTGTGTGTTATTCTTATTAACAGTTCATTAGAGGGCGTACAGATGGGACGATAACTGCACTGCAGTTCTTCAGATTTAGGCAGTTTCTCCCTTACCAGTATGTCTCGACGTAGTTCAGAGAGCGGGTACCGTTAATCCTCAAGGGGATTGTAGAGCAAACCTACATTGATTGCTTTTCATTCGTCACTGCCCTTTCACAGCGAACTATTGAAACCCCGTGACTGACGATCTTAATATTGTGTAACATACAGTCTTATTCCAGCAGCGAAAATCGCAGATGTTGCATTTGTCCCGAGAAAACTCATGTCTTTGAATATAGACAACGTCATCATATGTAACTGGGGTTAGCAGTAAAAAAAATGAAGGTCTCGGAGTTGGGAGGGAGATTCTTTTCCCATTTGCAGGAGTCAACCTGGATACCTTGGAAGACATTTTGAACCGACCGGGAACTCATCATTTAAAATGGGCTTGGTAGACGATCGGTTATTATATTTATGATGATACAGTTCTGCTCAACCACTCTAAGCTCCCGTGGTCAATTGTTCCCTCATGTTTTCTACACAATTCATTTTATTCCTTACCACTCTAATTTTCTAAATTTATCTGGTCTTGTTATGAGAACACTAATATCCACTTTCAGGGTTTTTAAAGCCATGTGTTCAGCTGGAGCAAGAGTCGATTCTGCCGGCTTTTGAAATCTAAATATTTTTGCTAATTTTGCGCGGTCCTCTGCCTTTCCTGCTGGGGATTTACTCAAAAGATTTTCAAATCCGAGAATTACATCTTCTGCCCTTAGTTAAGATTTACTGATAGTAAATTCAAACCTTTTATGAAACTCTACACTCTATTACACCTAAAACCATTTTTAACAGGTTAACAACTATACAATATTTTATACTAGATACATGCTTAGCAATACGAATATCGGCCTTTATATGCGCAGCCATCTAGAGTTCGAATTTGCATATGAGCCTGTAATTCGACTCCCGTCATCTTGCTGCCTTAAGTTCGGAGGCTCATTGAAATGTCTGTCCTAATCAGTCTGTGCCACCGCAATCTGTTAATCCAAGCTCAGCTGTCTCGGCAGGAGGCGTATTTCTCCCAGACTTCTAGTTGTTAGATATATACTTTGTCGCAGCAACGATTTGGCAGCTCTGAGTGCTATCCGTGCTGAGGTGTACGAAGAATCAGAGGTTCAACTGCGAAGGATTTGGGAAGAATATTTTTCATGAGACACGATGTTAAAAATCGGATGATCTTCCAAATTGGCTTCTGTGGATGTTAGGCGCATACATTCAATTGCTAATTTGCAAACAAGGTGTCCGTATCTGTACCCGATGTCGTCATAAACATAATAACCGGTCATCTACCAAGCCTTTTGAAGATATTCGCCTTTCCTTTGTTCTAGGTGAGAGGCGGAAAATTCACTGCTTCTAGTATTTTCCTGATCACGCATGTTGAAGATCGTGCGCTCTAGAAATGCTCTAACTTTCAATATTTTCTGCGTGATATTAGCTTGTAAGGCCTTGGAGCAATTTCTGTTATCAAATATTGGTGACGAACATTTGAATTCTCTAGGTGATATTCAGCTTTTGAGTTTGAGAATGCGATTTTGCCAATTTCTCAAACTGATTCTTTCTATCCAAAATTGGATACAGTTTCGAGCTCTGGGAATAACTGCAAGAGTTTGACCTAAAGTTCTCCAATAAGTCATTAGTTCACACAGCTGTATCTCGGCTAACTGACGCTGGCGTCGGTCGTTTACGTAAGACGTCAACACAGATTATCATCTGTGACTGCGTGTTGAGTTCCTTAGGTTTTAGTGTATTCAAGGATGAAGCGGAGTCTATGCAAACTCTATCGCAGTCATCAAGTTTTACACAATAATGAGCGAAAGGGTGTCAGATGTTCATTGTCTGCAAAGGCTTTCAGGGGTTTAACGGATTCAGAGGTCAGTAACCTACTCAGCAGCACGTCAAATGTCAAACATGAAAACGATGACCGATTAGGCTATCAGGTGCAGGAGTTTACATAAGTGGGCCTCAAAATTTCAGTGGCCAAAATGCAGCATGCCCTTGCAGTTGTCGCGTTGCACCAGAGTCGAGCGGGTGTTGACGCCTTTGCGACAAATCCAAGCCCTATGATGTTACTTGTTTTCTCTCGTCTACTATGAAATGGCTATACAAATGGTATAAGTTCTACTGGCCAACTCTGTTAACAGTATTTATTCTAACGCTGTTATCCAAGACAATTTCGCTAAAATGTCTGAATAATATGACACGTCGTCGAATTTTAGCGGTTCATAAATATTATGAAAGAGAAATTTTATAAAATCAAATCACCTAGGTATCCATTCATTCACCCTGATTTAGCTCATCGCCAATTTCGACCACCAAGGGCAGTTTCAAGCCTTCGAGGGAATTCTGACGAGGCCATATGGTGAGCGAACGGAAAATGTGTGACTGGTAAACCAAAATACCCTAGCCAACCATCGGTTCGCATGTAGTACAGTCCGCGTAACGTAAACAAGATCGAATGCAACGAAAGTTTCTATGACCACACTTGGGTATTAACACATTGGTAGTAATGAAGATAGCCTCATTATGATTGGTTTCCAACACCGATGAAACGCTGCATGCCCATCATGAAGATATCAAGAGCTTTCGAAACTTCATCTGAACCACATATCAGTATGAATTTATCCATCGTCATTGGCTACCTAGCAAATCCCAGAATAGGTTTCTCGGCAAATGTTCCTGTACAACGTGTCAGTTGCACGACCCGGATTACAGTACAGAAGCCACTGATTCGAAATAGGTGGTTATAATACTGGTCCTGGATATGCAGAAAGCATTCGACAGAGCGCCCCAAAGCGGCTACTGCAAATAATCGAGTTGTTTGGAATCGGAGAACACTATTTGTTTGGTTGACATGAGACATAAATGGGCTTTACCAGATAGTCACTCTGGACAATCATAACTCCCTACGTCCAATTAATAATAGTGCAATCCAAGGGCGTGTACTTGGTCCTGCCCTTCTCCAACTCTGTATTAACGATATCATGTTGTTTATAAAAATGGCAGACCATTTTTTTCGCCCTTGATATAAAGCTTGTTTATAAATTTCGACAAGGCGAACTCAATAGCACCATGCAGCTAGTTCAACAGACATCGATTCACTTGGAAATGGTGCAACAAATGGATGCTATATTTCTCAGCTAGTAAATCATACATAATGTCACACGGATGTTTAATCCCTGAAGAGTCGGTTAAACTGAACAATGAGAATAGCTGTGTGAAACAAAGAAACTTTATTTAGGCATACGATAAATTTTAAACTTTAACTTCTCTGAGCAAGTCGAGTAACAAATAGCACGTGCCAAACAATCTGTGGCTAACGTATGTCATAAAGTCTATACAACCCCTGCCGGACTCGATATATTCAAAGTACTTGCTGTCCTTGGGTACTGCGGCATCATCTATGGGAACATGCTACTGGTGACAGGAAAGTTTTGGAAAACCTGCAAAAATCATTCACTAAGCTCTTGTTCAGTAAATCAACTACCTTGTTTCTATTGAACTATGACATCCCAAGCCAAAGAAACGTTGCCACTGACGCCCATTCCCGAGCATCTGAAATAACTCTGCGTAGCAGGCAACTGACCCATCCGGTATGGCCATAGCTAAAAGAAGCATGAGGACTGTCAGTCCACCGTTATTGATTCATCGTTGGAAATCACACAGCACACACTGACCTTATCCGAGGGCAAAATAACATGTACCACATTCACAGGAGGTCCTTTCCTAATCTCTTTAGGTTACGTTCGTCGAAGCTTTCTTGGCCTTTATCACGGTATTGCCCGTCTAGTATTATGACTGCGTTTAGGCTCATTTCAGTGCAGCATCTCTGGCGATGCATGCAGCCTGACATTCGGTTCTGAGTGCGCAGTTGCCTAACTTGGCAAAAGGCGAAGGTATAGCCAGCTCCAGCTGGCCGGTTGCCATTTGGCACCAGTTAGTCGACATAGTGGGACCAGAAGCTACCTCTAAAATAGTGTTTATAAATACCAACGTTGATTGTCGCACACTGTGGCCAGAAGCCATACCTACTCATGTCGTCAAAGCTAAAAATGAAACAGTAGCTTTTGTTGATTGCTGGCTTGTGTTCATGGTTGCCCAGTAAAAGTGAGCACAATTTGGGCTTCATTCCTAATTTGTTATGTCTTACATACGCTCGACGTTTATACACCCACCACACTCAACCTACCTCATATAATCATGCTTCAAATGTTGTGACCAAGTTTTGCACAGCCAGCTCTAAAAGTACGTTAGTGCAACTAGCGCACTCAACTGGACGGATGCCTTACAAATGTTAATACTGGAAATCAGCTCAGTACTCAAGATCAACTATCAGACAAGTAGCCTGCATTGATCAATTTGCATATCTTACAAATTATTAAAGGGTACTCTGAATAAACCCTAGGGTCTTTTCACCACCCCGCCAAAAACTGAATGCCAAGATACGTTTATATTAAACATTTGTACCCAGTAAACCCTAAATTAAGGTAAGAGACCTACCTCGTTGTTCTCAAGTTTGAATTGCTTTATTACTCTTCGCAGACAAATATAGCGCCCATACGATGGACTATAATAAGGTAATTCTTCGTAATGACTGAATATTCGATATGGAACACTATGATAAACTCAAATCCGGTAGTCGCGATCAACACAAGTTTGATAATATTGTATTTGATGATAACTGCAAAGAGGACCATATCTCCCTAGCTGCATTACTTGTAGTCCAGCCGGACGATAAATCCTCTGCTGCCCTACGTTATTTA